>CAUYQV010010542.1:0-51215 GCA_963574575.1 Galagoides demidoff | reverse complement strand
AGCAACCTCCAACTCCTGGGCTCAAGCGAGTCTCCTGCCTCAGCCTCCCAAGTAGCTGGGACCACAGGCGCCCGCCACAATGCCCGGCTATTTTTTGGTTGCAGCCATCATTGTTGTTTGGCGGGCCCGGGCTGGGGATTCGAACTCGCCACCTTAGGTGTATGTGGCTGGCGCCTTAGCCACTTGAGCCATAGGCACTGAGCCCAGCATTAAGTAAGTTTTAATGTTTTACATCTACCTGAATTTACAAATTGTCTGTCACACTTTGAAATAAATTAACAATGTTAAAAATTTCAAATACCAATAATATGTAGGGTTTATAGGGAGTGAAGAATAAAGTGTGTGAAATAATTTATTCAAGGATGCTAACCCAGTGGCTATCATAGCCCTTTCAAATGTAATACACCCCTTTAATATAAAAGATACCTTACACTGACCCCTCCAACTACTTGAAATTAAATGCAAAGGTAATATAATCTGTGCCTCTAAGAGAAGAGCAAGTCCTCATCTCTAAAAATAGCCAGGCACTGTGACAAGTGCCTATAGTCTACTAGAGAAGCTGAAGCCAGAGAATCACTTGAGCCCCAAGAGTTTGAGGCTGCTGAGCTGTGATGCCACAGCATTCTACCGAGGATGACAAAGTGAGACTCTGTCTCAAAAGAAAACTTTTTTTAAAAAATAAATAAAGTATAAGCTTCTCTCAATGTACACTATAGTTAACATTCCTAAAAAAGTTTAATGCATGTTAAAACTGTGCAAAATATAAATTATATTCCAATTATCTTTTAGAATCACTTAATTATAAATGTTGTTCACATACACAGGTATCTAATGGGAAAGTCAGAAATCTTGCAGAACACTGAACTAGTCTGTATTGTTTACAAAGGTTGCCCACAAACTACAGGACTACTACCTACCCTAGCCCCACTCATTCACCGCTCTGCTGTCACTCTGGCAAACAGAAACACCTTCACAGACCTCTAGAATACTTCTTTATTTCTGTTAAGTAGGCCCCCAGCCAGGTTCAAACCTGCCATCATCTCTGGTGCACAGGGCTGGTGCTCCAACCACTGAGGTACAGGTGCCCAACCTGTAGAATACTTCTTAAAAAGCTCTACCCACCCATAGCTCAGTGGGTAGGGCGTCGGTCAATACACCTAGGCTCGCTGGTTTGAAACGGCCTGGGCCAGCTAAAACAACAACAACAACTGCACTACCACCAACAACAACAACAAAAAATGGCCGGGCACTGTGGTGGGCGCCTGTAGTCCCAGCCACTTGGGAGGCTGAGGCAAGAGAATCGCTTGAGACCAAGAGTTTGAGGTTGCTGTGAGCTGTGACAGCAGAGAACTCTACCGATAGTGACATAGTGAAACTGTCTCAAAAAAATAATAATAATTTTTAAAAAGCAGTACTATCCCCACTGAGACTCACATCTCTAAGCAAAAATATTCCTAACTGAAATAGATATGATAAAGACAAACCAAAGAATATGAAAGAATGATAAAGTATTTGCCAAATCACTGCTGATTTTAAATACTTATTAACAGTTTACATGAATTAAAACACCGAAAAGTATCTATAACTGTACCTGAAAGAGACATTTACATTTAGCTTTGCTTTCAAGTCAAAACAAATTCTTAAACAACACAAGTATCTGCTGCACAATTAGGTAAAAACTGGAGGAGAAAAATAAGACAGGCAAACACTGACACTTGTGGTCATTCTGAGATTGCTAATTTGCACTCAGGCTAATGTCTTGCTTTGTTAAGTTCAAAGAAACATTATACTGGTTCATAAATTAACTACTGACTTCAGAGGAAGATCATAACCTTTTAATAAACTTTTTTTCAAAAAGGAAAAACTATTTACTATCATTAAATAACCAAAATAACCATTTGTCCAGATCCTTTATGTAATGAAAAGGACGGCATTTGGTTTTGAGTAGAAACCATTAAGAGATACAAACTCCAAGCAAACATTACCAAGCAAAACTGTTTAGTGACCTCAGTAAAGCTAAAACTGTTCTTTAGTTAACTATGCCAAATGGCAGTTTTCAGCATGGTACATCAGAAATTATACCTAGTCTAAAACATTAAGACTTTTGTCCAGCATGGGAAAAGAGTTAGTTCTTGAAATAAATGCATTCAAGAACTGGTTATTCCTACTAAACTAAAGCACAACAGGAATGGAGACCAACGTGGGCACGGCTATGTCTGTTTCCCTTCTCATATTACTCACAAGTATTTGTTTATTCCCATTAAATGGAAAGCATCCACCCTAGCCAAGGAGTTCTCCCCTACGTCTTTCTCTTGCACTCTTTTTACCAAGGACATATAGTTGAATTTATATACATAGATAAATAGATGACAGATCTCTATGAGTGACTATTAGATAGTAAGTACTTGAACAGAAAATTTACATCTGATTCATCATGTAATAATCATTCAGAAACAATTAACTATATGAACAAAGTAGTAATTACTTCTAGACCCAGTAAAAATTGAGAATTAAGAGGCACTACAAATTTTGTCCTTAAATTCTAGCTTCTCAGTGGCTATTACAGACATGCCCAGAAAAAAACTGAAGAGTAATGACCACCTCCTTTTCCATCGAGATGTGTTATAGACTAAAAATAGACTAAGAAAGTAACAATTACAAGCCATTTATAACTATTTTAATAAAATAGCTGCCAGTTTGCGGAGTCTGACAAAGAAACCTGTCACAGTCATGGGAGTTAGTTTAACCATAGAATTCAAATGTTAAAAGAAACTAGACTAAAGGAAGAACTTCTACAAGCTTGCCTGTCATAAGATTTTTACAATTTCTCTTGACTGGAAACATGTAGGTTGTTAGAAAAAGTCACTAAAGGAACTTTCTCATGTCTGCTATTTTCCTGTTCTTTTATGTAAAGTTCTTAACCAGCTTAACTTAAACTTCAGAACTAGGATGCAATATACTTAGGCATTTACAGTATAGTTAAGACACTGGCAGCTTTAGTTAGTAATTTTTATTATAAGTCTCCTGCTATATAAACAGCTGCCCCACAGCAAGCATAGCTGAGAAAAACCCACTGGAAATTCAGGGGTTAACCCAATACTGGAGGAAACCACTAATGAGTAGGTTACCCATAAAGATGTCTTATTAATCAAAATTAATAAACCCAGTGGGGGTTTTCAAAACTACAGTTCAACAAAAGAATTTGCAAAAATAATTACTACATGGCACTATTAGAGAAACTGAGGAAATTTATTTTTCCAACGCAGCCACAACATACTCAGGAATCATTAATAGAATTACAAATCAATGTTTGCATTTTTATTTTATTCACCTTTTTAAACAAATACATATTGGTCAACTACTGTGGCCAACACCTGCATTTAATCACAGTTTATTAAATGTTAGGGGCTACATAGATTGATTTAGACACATGTTCTACTCCTTTATCCAGCAGTTCCACATAGTATGATGCTTAAGAACAGAGTGTAAGAACTTAATCTTGTTTCAATTCCCAGCTTAGCCTTATTCTCATCACTAATTCACCGATGTCTGGGCTAATTACTTAACAATTCTACACACTGGTTCTTCATCTTTTAAGTGGGTATTATAATAATAAAATAATTTTAAGGAAAAAGTCACTCATATTACATAACAGCTCAGGTAGGCTTAGTATACAATCTGTGACCACAATAAATGGTCATTGCTGCTAGCTTCACAGTCAAATCCTATATAAGGAACCAACAAATAAATACCGATCTACAAAAATCCACTTACGCTTTTGGAAAATCAATTACTTTAAGTAGTTTCTTAAGCATTACTCTGTTAACTAGTTTATCTAATAAAAAAAAAAAAGAAGGTTGTAAACATTGCAATGAGTACACTTAAGGATTTATGCTAAGAAACCTGAGTTTTAGTACTCTCCTTCAAACTTAACTAGGAAAAGTCAAAGCTCTAGGCCTTAACATTTCCCATTTATAAAATTATCTTTAATACTCCTTCTAACATTTCTAAGAAAGTCACAACATTCCTAAAAAGCAGAGTTAAGGGGTTCTTAAAACCACAAAGCACATTTCGCCAGCAAACCTTAAAAACACAATGACAACATGGCCAGTGGCTACTGAATTAAAAATTAAAAAAGGAAAACTATCAAGATTTTTTAAAATATCAGAGAAAATATAAACATACACTCACTTCAAACAGCAGATAGTACTGGGGGAGATAAATAAGATCAAGAATATATATATAAAGCATATTGCTTAAGCTCCAAAACTATAAATTTCTAGGAGTTATTTTTCCTAGAATCTCAGAGAAAAACTGATAAAATTACAACTATTTAAAAATCAAAACAACAACAACAAACTCCTGCCCCAATGCTTTACAGGAAAAAAAGGAGCAAGGTACTTAAGTTCCAAAAAAACCTAATCATATTAAGAAAGATTTCAGAGTATGTAGGGCTTACACAATCTGCTTGTTGGCAAGTTACTAAATCATCTTGAAATATCAGAATAAGTAAATAAAATTAGTAAATTCTTACTACTTACCAAGAAGATCCTATATGTGTTTTGTATCTATTATACCACTTTGTTGCATCCTATGTTACATGTAATTTTAATTAGGAAAAGTAAATGCCAATGATTTACGCTAAACTTCACTGCTTTCAACAACAGAAACCACATAAAAGCAAAAAAGAAATGGGCTGCATCACACGTGAGTAAAGCAATCTATAGCAACTGATTTCTATAAATCCCCCCCAAACAGGGGCAAGTCTAAGTTACAAATATAAGTGGTCTATGAATCTTTTCCAGGTATCAGTAAGTAAAATCAGAGCAATTTGAGGGAAAAAAGAAACTTCTAGAGGAGGAGTGCACTGAAGGGGTTAAATTATACCAGCTTACATATAAAACCTTATATTGCTTACACCTTATAGAAGCATATAAGAAACATGAAAACCAATACCAAACACAGAAACATTAAGAAAGTCTGTGCTTAAGCACAGAATGAAAAAAAGGACATAAGCTGAAAAAAAATCAAATTTGTTTCATAATTATCCCATTTTTACATTATTCACTCATCGCTGTACTTATATTGGATACATATCATTTATCACCGGGAAGTAAAATCTCTACACTTCTCCCTACCTTAGGTTTTTAGTCAAAATGAATGCAAACAATCACGTGGGATTCAGCCAAGCAGTGACGTTAAATTCTGCTCTGTCAGAGAGAGCATCTGTCAAGCCCACATTTAAACTGCTGCCTGCCTGTGCAGCAGCTGAGGAACCGTGGATTTCATATTATAGACTAAAACCTCAGTAAAACTGCTCAAAATCTTTCCTGCAGCTGCCAGGCAACGACGACAGAAGAGAGGTAAATCCTATTCTTTCTCAATACAATCGAAGCACTACATTCTAGCTCTGGCGCTTTACCCTGCAGCTCAGGGTTATTACTAGAAATATGGATACTGAGAAGAGAACACAGCACTGCATTGTCCAGCCAGGAAAACAGCAGATGTAAAAAGCTTCAATGCATCAACTGTCGGGAAGAGTCAACAGTGCTCCAAATAAAAGGGACAACTACAGCTCTTTTGTTTAACGAAGGAGAGAGAAAATGAAAGAAAGGGAAAATTTCAGAAGACTAGGACCCATATGAACAAGGAGGGTAACTCGAAGACAAGCAGACAGATGGACACTTTGGATACTGTGAAAAGCAATCGCAGGAGGCAGACTGTTGGGGGATGTGCGCATGTTCGATAGCATCTTTTTTGCTGAAGTGATGGCGTGCCAAAAGTATTTTCAGTGGGCATAATCCTCTCCACATAAATGGCCTGACCAAGAAAGGTATGTCAATATCTTGTGTATGATATTCATTTAAATGTTACCTTTATATATGGCCCTGGAGGCACTAATACCTGATATACAAGTACATACAGTTAACTGCCCTTGAAACTATGAAAGGATTTCTTAATATGTAATTTTAAAATTTGTCATTGTTCAGAAGACAAGCTGTCACTGCTTTATTCAGCTAAGTATGTACCTGGGAGTAATTCTGGATTACAGATATATAAGAGGGGGAAAAGCAAATAATAACTAGATGTGCTTAAAGGATTCTCTAAGAAATTAAACTTTAAAAAAAAAATCTGTAGCCCTTTACAGAAAACACAGCAAATCTTTATCAAATTAGGTCATACTGAATCTTTATCTAGAAAATTAAAGTGCTGTCTTAAAAATGGCTATCAAAAAAGACAATGCAGTCAAATTACATTAAATAGTCTCAAGGATAATCTTAATATGAGGAGTTTTTTCCAAAGTCTTTTTAAAACAAAATCTTAATGCATAACCAGCTTTTAGTAACAAAAATCTTCCCTCCAGTCCCTCTCTCTAAATAAAAGATAATGAAAACAGCCCTCAGAAACTATCAACAAATCTTAAGTATTATCAAGTACAAGATACTAAAAGAAAAGCATTAGCATGGGATCATATAAGGTAGTCTGAGTTTATGCACAACACCACAATAGAGTCACATGTTATTACAGTGTCCACGAAATACAACTTTAAACAAAGAGATATCAACAGTAAGCTAAAAATTCCACTACCTGAAATACTGAGCTTTTATTATAGGTAATGGAACTGATTCTAAATGACCGTATCTAACGTGTTCCTGATGATCATTTTAAAAGTAAAATTCAAAAAACATAGTATGAAAATATTTTAATATAAAAATATTTACAAACAGCAACATAAGTTCAAAAAAAACCTCAAATCTAACTAACGTACTTCTAGGCTATGTTAATATGTAATCTAATTGCTGCTACTATTATGTGTGTACAGGGCAGAGATAAACTATTTTAGCAACAAATATAGTCAGAATAGAAACTCAGGGTTCAAGTAATCAATGATATTTCTAAAATTTTACACATCTATCAAAGATTCGGATTTTCCTCCAGTTTCACACCACAATTCAACAGTCTATTACTCAATAATCACAAAAAGCAAACATTTTAAAGACATGTGTAGGCACTGCATTCCAAAGTTAAGACTGAAGAAGTTTACCAGGCCCTATTACATCTCTAGTATCAGGTCTCACTCATGACCATGAATATTTATTCTAACCTAAAAACTAAAATCATACAGTATTCAAAATATATGGTTATACAAATCTCAAGTACCTCTTAACACCTCTCTCTCTCAATGCCAAAGTCATCAATTTAGCAGTTTTATAAGCTAAACATCTCAAATAGGAGAGTAAGTTCTCTATTAAAGCATCACTTAAATCTAGGACTGTTCCAATAGACTAAAGATAGCATCACTTTTAAAAGTCAAATAATAAAAACTGTGGTTGTACATACTGAACAGCTTTTAACAGTGAAAATTTCCCCATGAATTTCAGATGTAAATGTACATTAATATCTTGAAAATATTATCACCAAAAAAGAACTGAGAGACAAAACTATTTCTATTTTGAAAATGTAAAAGTACAAAACTATTTTGCAAACCAAAATACTTTAACTTTCTTGTCTCATTTTCACTTTTCAAGAATTAAAATATGATAGGCAATAACTAAAAAATAATTTTATCATTTAAGAAAAGAATAGTTATTCCAATTTCATATTTTTTAACAGAAAAAATTCTAACTGAGAAACTTTTAAAAAAGAATTTTTTAAAGGCTAGACACATAGACTTCATTTAGTCCCAGCAGCTTAGTACTTACAAACATATGAATATCATGAAGTTTTACATTAAGACGCTTATCTATCATACAGTATTAAAGCAAAATTATGTATTTATGCTAGATTACAGTATGTGATAATTTGCTATTTTCTGTAACAATGAAATACTTGGGAGACATCACTTCAGGTATATTGCTTTCATAAAACTAACATAACTATTATTATGATTATTTTCCTCAATTCATTTATTCTGTCCTTTATTCAAACATTCACTCAAACATCTGATCTAATATTTATTGCTTTTTAAACCATCAACTTTACATTTTAAAAAATCTAACTGATTGGACTTCAACCAGATTCCAACCATTATTATATCAAAAGAAGGCTGATACATTTTTTACCTTTATTATACTCAGATCCAGATAATCAAATACATTTTAAAAGCAGCTTCTGTTTAAATTTATAGACATAACCCTTATATCTACCTGTCTCTTTCTAAGTAGAGGGGATGTCATTCCTATTTACTTCATGTATCATTTGGAAACAAAAGCTTAAAAAGAGTTTCCTGGTCAAAACAGAATGCCTAACTATTTATAAGTACAAGAAGGGAAAAAACTGAATTTCTAAATCTGAATGCTCAGCTGTATTATTTTCAGCTTAGCTCATAGCAAAACTATGTTTTGTTGGTACAGTGAATAGCCTTGGTCTTCATTATAGTAATGTGAGATTAAAATTCATATAATTAATTCTAATAAATAACAAAACTGATGATGTATTTAAAATCCCAAACTTAAACACACTGTTTACATTTCTCGAAATTAAACAATTTTTTTTTACATTTGAGAACTATTATAACTTCTAAAAATACTATGTAATCTCAGAAACTACAAATTTTCAAACGCTGGTGCCTACATATACTATCACACATTAGAAATTTGTTCAAATTCCCACCCACTTGCTCCTCCTAGTGGATGCTACTAAAATTGTACTTTCATTCATTTATACCTAACACTTTCAATCAATATTCTTCAAGTACTTAACATTACATATGTGATTTTTACTCTCTACCCATTCAGTTATATGAAGACTTCCATGTAAATCCTATTTCCTAAAAATAATTAAATTTCATGTCCAGGTTAAACAAATTAGTTATTAACCATGAACCTCTCAATATCACAAGTTAAATAAACATATCTGTTTACATATATAATTTCAAATAAGCAAATGATCCTGCAATAAAATCATTTAATTAGCTTTCTGTTTAAGGAAATAATTTTCCTAATAAAAAACTGAAAAATGTAAAAATTACACATTCAGTAGTCTCTCTCTTCCCAAAATGATTTTTCTCTTAACAAAATTCAAACTCACACCTTGGTCCAGAAAAACTAAAGTAACAAACATATACAAGCTTGTGCTATGCACTGAAAAGATAGTTACAAGATAACATAACCAGTTCTCAATATATGGTATCATGAATCTCACTGACATCTCATAACCTTTCAAAACCGAGGACATTAACAGCTGTGTTGTTGTAAGTCCTAAATTTTTAACAAACTCTTAGAATACAGAATAACTTAAGAATATTTTAAAATATATTTTGTGAGATTTAAAAAGTTAAACAGATATGATTATTAACTATTGTCTGTATTTTATAGGAAACCTGGAGAGCTGTCAAAGTAGTTTTAACACAGAGACAAGTGACAGTATTCTGCCAAAACCATAGATAATTAAAGATAATTACAGAACATATTTTTCAATCATTTTTAAGTCTAAGTAAGGGCAATGATCTCCTGAATACTTCATACATGCAGTAGGTTAAAATTAGAAAAGCGAACTTGAAAATGTTCATCATTTATTACTGTCTAAAAATCCTGCACTAAAGTTACTGGACCCTGAAAATTAATTTTGACAGGTGCATCTTCTCATTGACTTTCTCAACACAGTAGGGGCCAATGGAAACATGCCAAGCAGTGTACTGTGACTAACAGAACTCTGCCATAATCAACCTTGCACCGTCTGTCCCACAACTGATACATGACCATTTTACAAAAAAGGCTGCTGACTGTGTACCATACCACCAATGGTATGTCAAATCAATTTTAATTAATGCCAATAAAATTTCCATCTGCTCTCCCAACCTTCTTAAATGGTCTTTTTGGGGGATTTAGAAACATTTTTCTTTTCTGCATACATCCAACTTTTAAATCTTTAACTTGGGTCAAAGTACAAATGATCAGAAATACTGAGGCAATGAAGTAAGAAGAAGAAAATTAATCCACCATCTGTCTTTAAAATGACCCTTGTGTTACAAAGGTGTATTTTTAAAGAAATTAATCCTGTTTCCAGTGATGATATTAAGTTGCCAATAGGAAACAAATTATATCAGTTTTATTCCTGGGTCATCATATTTTCACAGTTTGAGAACTAACTGCCTTCATTTTATTAGCATCCAAAGTCTCTTTCAGGAAGTTTTATAAGTTTGGCATTTTGTAAAATTTTATGCTTCATCTTTATAGAATGACTGCGAAGGATACAACGTGACCAAATTAGAAAATGACTGCCAAAGAACAGTACTGACTGAGAAGAAGATAACATTTTCCGCCACCGGTATCTCACATACCACTACTGGGTATTTACAACATGCTTCAGTGCAGGAGAAGACACTGCTGCTTTGCAAAGATGACCTGGAACGCCAAGAGGTCTCTGTTTCGTACCCATCTTATTGGAGTACTTTCTCTAGTGTTTCTTTTTGCTATGTTTTTGTTTTTTAATCATCATGACTGGCTGCCAGGCAGAACTGGATTCAAAGAAAACCCTGTGTCATATACTTTCCGAGGATTTCGTTCTACAAAAAGTGAGACAAACCACAGTTCCCTTCGAAACATTTGGAAAGAAACAATCCCTCAAACTCTGAGGCCTCAAACTGCAACTAACTCTAATAATACAGACCTGTCACCACAAGGAGTTACAGGCCTGGAGAATACACTTAGTGCCAATGGAAGTATTTACAATGAAAAAGGAATTGGACACCCAAATTCTTACCATTTCAAATATATTATCAATGAGCCTGAAAAATGCCAAGAGAAAAGCCCTTTTTTGATACTGCTAATAGCTGCAGAGCCTGGACAAATAGAAGCCAGAAGAGCTATTCGGCAAACTTGGGGCAATGAAAGTCTAGCACCTGGTATTCAAATCACACGAATTTTCTTGTTGGGCTTAAGTATTAAGCTAAATGGATACCTTCAACGTGCAATACTGGAAGAAAGCAGACAATATCATGATATAATTCAACAGGAATACTTAGATACATATTATAATTTGACCATTAAAACACTAATGGGTATGAACTGGGTTGCAACATACTGTCCACATATTCCATATGTTATGAAAACTGACAGTGACATGTTTGTCAATACTGAATAT
Source organism: Galagoides demidoff (assembly GCA_963574575.1). Taxonomy (NCBI): domain Eukaryota; kingdom Metazoa; phylum Chordata; class Mammalia; order Primates; family Galagidae; genus Galagoides; species Galagoides demidoff. The sequence goes on along the minus strand of CAUYQV010010542.1, from coordinate 40,130 downwards.
TTAATACATAAGTTACTGAAGCCAGATCTGCCTCCTAGACATAACTATTTTACTGGTTACCTAATGCGAGGATATGCACCTAACCGAAACAAAGATAGCAAGTGGTACATGCCACCAGACCTCTACCCAAGCGAACGATACCCTGTCTTCTGTTCTGGAACTGGCTATGTTTTTTCTGGAGATCTGGCAGAAAAGATTTTTAAAGTTTCCTTAGGTATCCGCCGTTTGCACTTGGAAGATGTGTATGTAGGGATCTGTCTTGCCAAGTTGAGAATTGATCCTGTGCCCCCTCCCAATGAGTTTGTGTTCAATCACTGGCGAGTTTCTTACTCAAGCTGTAAATACAGCCACCTAATTACCTCTCATCAGTTCCAGCCTAGTGAACTGATAAAATACTGGAATCATTTACAACAAAATAAGCACAATGCTTGTGCCAATGCAGCAAAAGAAAAGGCAGGCAGGTATCGCCACCGTAAACTACATTAGAAAAGACAACTTTTTTTCCAAATGTGCAATCTGTAAATATTGCTGAAAGCATGTATAGGTAAAACTGATTACATCCATAGGACAAGTTTTAGTTAAAACTCATCACATAAAATAATTCAAAAAGTATTTTTTTATTTCTGGAAAAGGTAATTCTTAAAACTACAATGGTATACAACAAAAAGTATACCAAAAGAATCTATTAAAAACTATACAAGAGGATTCTGTATATTAACATGCAATAAAAAGCATGGTTCAAGTCTTATGTTAGGGCCAATAAAATGTATTTGCATATATTTTCCAGATAAATTTTAATTTAAAAAAATAAGAGTCAAAAGACCCTTCATTTTACACATAGCTTTTTGTTTTAATACACAATTAAATGTAAATAAAATATTGCTATCAATTTTAAGAAAATTTTGTAATTGAGCAAAGGACAAATTTTCTGACCGGACTACTCTAGGGTTCTAAAAACTATATTCCATGCAGTAAGATTTAGTTGAGTTATTCCACAAATACATTCACAAAGTTCAGGTGTTTCATCAATGCAGTTCTCATCAAAGTATTTACTTTTTGAAAGTAACTGAGATATTCATTTTAACTTCTTTATTAATACTCACATACATTGGGGGAAATTATTTTGACATGGATGTGATAAAATGTAAAAAATTAATGTGTCTCAGGCTCAAATTTTTATAACAAAACGTTATTAAATGTTTCAAAATAGAAAATTGTTTCCTCAATGGTATTAAAAGCCAAGGAAGTTTTTCAATGAATTATTCAATTAAATCAAGTATTACACTCTAAAGAGTATCATCATTTAACTTCAAGTAGATCTATAAAATAATTGAAGCAAAAGCAATCACTTAAAGGCACAAATAGGTTGTACTGTTGAAAAAAAAAAAGTGTGCAGGTGCAGTTTCATTCAATACATTTTTAAAATGCATGTCTGCCAAACTGCAACATACGGGAAGTTTATTTCCTGACAGCAGGTGTACACATGCCAATACTTAATCATTTTATGGCACCTATTTCTTTATCTGAGTGCCAAGTTTACAAACCTGCAGTTTTTAATTTGGTAGATGACAAATATTCTGCATTACCAATTAAAAACCTTTCTGGGAAGGATGGGGGAAAACTACAAATGTTTGATGAACACTTGATTCTAGGATGAACAATGTATACGATGCACTTTTATTGAGTTTTTAATAAAAAAAAATACACAAAAAAAACTTTACTGAGTGTTATGATACAAATATTTTCACAGTAATTTTGTTTGGCTCATCATAAAGTTTCAAATCAAGAAATACTAACCCATTAACTCTAAAACAGTGTTTTTATTCTATACAAGTAAGTAAAATGCTTCCATCACTCTTAGTTTAATAATGTTTATCTTAATTCTACTAATAATCATTTTTATCCCTGATTTCTATTATGAAGTAATAAATCACCAGAACTGTAACATCTGTTAAGGTTAAAAAAAAAAAATCACAAAAACTATATGTACTATTTAGTATGTTGAATTCTGTTTGTGTTCAATTTCTCTCTGACTTTCAAATCAGGAGTCTAAGTATTCTATTCTATATTGAGTGACTCTGAAAATTAGATATGTAAATATCTAATAAATGTCTCTCATTTATTCTATGCAATTACAGAAACATCAAAATTACTAAATTAAAGTCACACATGATAGGATAACACCAAGTTATTATAAGTTTGATGAAAGACAAAAGGAATCCTTCCCTCAGAGTAATGTTCTCTGATTTATACTTCAGAGAACAGAGGGGTGAAAATGTGTATATATACACACAGGTATGTACACAGAAACATAACCCAAGCGCTATTTCTACAAATTATGATTACAGTGTAAAAGATAGTAATTTCCTTCAGGAGAATTCAAATTTTCAAAAAATGATTTATGAAAAACAGATTTCTTAACAGACATCTAAATTCTTCCTCTCTCACATATCAATTTAAAATTATTTCTAAATTTCTGATAATACTATCTTGGAAAATGATGACAACCTGATAACATTGTGAGTCTGAATCCTCAAAGGGGACTGGATCAAATACAGTTTCTTTATACGTTGAAAATCCTTATTTTAAAATAAATATTCTACTATTAATTTATTTTTGACTTTTCACTCCGAACAACATGCAAGTCAATTTCTTGAGGAAAATAAGCTAATGATGTATTTAAACATCTCATTACTTGCTAACTATGCCTTCTTCATCCCAGAACTATGTAGTTTCTGTATATCTAAAAATACAAAATTAGGGTAGCACCCATAGCTCAGTAGATGGGCACCAGCCACATACACCGAGGCTAGTGGGTTTGAACCTGGACCAGGCCAGCTAAACAAGGATGACTGCAACAACAAAAAAAACATCCGAGTGTTCTGGCAGGCACCTATAGTCCAGCACTTGGGAGGCTGAGGCAAGAGAATCACTCAAGCCCAAGAGTCTGAGGCTGCTGTGAGCTGTGACGCCACAGCATTCTACCAAGGGCAACATAGTGAGACTCTGTCTCAAATAAAAGAAAAAAAAAAATATATATATATATATAAAATTAAATGACAGTATTACATTTGGCAAAAGACAAAATAATAGCAGCAATGTAATTTTTTCTCTTTTTTTCTTTTTGCTCAAAGTGTTAATGAACATTTTAGAAGATGAAAACACTAAAAACGTTGAATACATATGACAGTAGTTTATTTCAATCAAGGTTTGGGGTAATGAAATTCTAATTCAACCAAATAATTTAGATTTCTCTTCATGCTATTGTATACAACATAATCACATATTATCTCACCTGGAATTTTGTCTATCTCCAGCATATCCTACAAAAACTGGACCAGAAATAGCAGCAGGAACTATTTACTGTGTATGCAGTGTGCCTGGTAGCGTGCTAAAGCACTTTACATATATGATCTCACATAATCCTCATAAACAACACTAAGCAATAAGAAAGACAGATTCATGTGAGAGGTTAAATACCTAAGATCATACAGCTAGTAAAGCAGAAGGTTTCCATTTCAAAGATCATGTTCTTAATCACTGTAGTGTTCTACTATAAATTTCACATGTGACAGCTGCTAAAAAGTCTAAAGAGCTAAGCAAAAATGACCTGTCTTTCTATTCTCCCCTTCTCTGCTTGTTCTGCAACCCTTTGCCAGGGGCTTCAGGCTTCACAGCCATTTTCATACACTGGAAGAGCATGTGAGGTGCAAATAAAGAGAAGGAAAAGGGGAGAATATCTCACCCCCTAGTTATTTTCTCTTCTTTTCAGTTGCTTATTAAGGGTAACCAGAACCTTTGAAAAGCATGTACATTACTTATTTCTTGTTTCTTTGGGCCCTACGGTACATCTGTAAACAGCAGGCAAGTGGCACTTAGAAATCATAAAGATGATTCTTTTAAAGCACAATTAATAATTTTTTTTAAAAATAAAGTTGCAATGCAATTTACTCATCCTACTGTTACTCATCTACTGTTTTGCTGTGAGGTAGTAAAGTCTGCTTATCTAGCTCTTTAGGTAATTCTTTTTCCTGCTTAACTAAGAAATTTCACTATTTAAATTAATGTAAGTTTAAAAAGCTCCCCTCCATCCCTATCTACATACATTTCTAAGATACCATAGAGAATGTCAACATATCATTTAGACATTATTCCCAGAAGACAGGTAATATATGTCAAATATTAAAATGTGCTAGAAACCCTACTAAACAGCAAATTTTACAGTACTAGAATTGTTCCTAGCTCCTATGATGATTCCATAATGTTCGGTAAGACCATACCCTCTGTGTGCTCTGCCACCTGAACAAACCAAAATGCAAAGAGATCCAAGAACTTCTTTATAAAAAAAAGACAAGTTAAAGATTCTGTTCTCTCTTCATAATCAGTATCCATGCTAAGCCTCAGAGAAGCAACAAAATTCTTGTGTACATAACATAATGGAGCTGAGATGATATTACAGTAAATGCCTTACTATTAAGAAAAGATTAGGGAAACAGGATTTGGAAACTTGTGTTGCTAAATCATGTCACCAATGAAGGTGAACCAACATATCCCCCTAAAAGTAACCACAAGGTTGACTGACTGAGCCAGATACAATGTAAAATGTTGTCTGAGCCTAGAAATAAATGTCCAAAAAGAACTAGTCCACTTTTTCACATGCGCTTAAAATTTTAAAACATGATCTGTGTATACCATGACATAGTGGGAAAAAAAATTGCTACAGCCTTCTTCCTAGCAGATTTAAGCAAGAGAAGTAAGAGAATGACTCCTATACACTTAAAAAAAAAAGCTAATAACTGCACAACAACAACAAAAAAAAATACGGTAAATATGACTTTTACAAAAATAAAACAAAGTCCTTAATCAAATTTCACAAGTAAAACCTCAAATTTAAAGTACAGTTTTCTTTGTTATCTGCTGGAGACTGGTTCCAGGGCTCCTGTGGATACTAAAATCCACAAATGCTCCAAATGCTCAAACCTCTTCTATAAAATGGCACAGTGTTAGCAGAAAGCACATGTACATCCTCACATATACTTCAAATCATCCCTAGACTGTTTGTCATATCTAATATGTGATGTAAATTCTACATAAATAGCCATAATACCACACTATTTAGGGAAAAAATGACACACAAAAATTTCTGTACATGTTCAGTACAAGTGTTTTTGATTTTTGGTCCACAGTTGGTTGAATTGATATGGTACCCATGGATACAGAAAGCAAACTGTATTTGTATGTCTGCACAAATGTCTCTAAGAATATGTACATATATATTTATATAAACCCAAGTTATCTTCTTTAATCCCCAATTTAAAACTTTTTCAGCATTCCCTAGGTCAGTGAATAGCAACCTCAGTCAAATGAGCACAAAGGAATACCAGGAACCACAAGGACCTAGGTCCCTAACTCGAGTCCATCTGCTTTTCTTGAACTTACCACTCTAATATAGCATATCTCTGACTTTTGAAATACTGGAATACCTTTATAACCAATTTTCTCTTATCCATATAACCCACTGCCAATATTCTGTAATGGATACTTTCAAAACACAAAGCTGGGCAAGCACAGCGGCTCATACCTGTTCTTCCAGCACTTTGGGAAGCCAACATAGGAAGATCATTTGAGGCTAAGGGCTAGAGAAAAACACTGTGAGACTCCATCTCTACAGGAAAAAAAACAAAACAAACAAACATATACCTGCATGTGCACATGCATGCACACACAGAGTCCGGCATACATCTGTAGTCCTAGCTACTGGGGAAGCTGAGGCAGGGGGATCACTTAAGCCCAGAATTTCAAGGCTGCAGTGAGCTGTGATCACACCAATATACAGCCGTCTGGGCAACAGAGCAAGACCAGTTTCAAAAAAACAAAATCAAAAATACCACAAAGGTATTCATGTTATCTCACTGTTTCAATGGCTTCTCAATGAACTTCGGATAAATACCAAAATCTCTAAAACCCTTTGCCAGCTACAAGGCTCATAAATGATTCTCTTCCTTATTTATTAAGGCTAGACTCTCTACCTAATCTTTTGATCCCATTCCTACCTTCAATCCCATTATAAATTATTATCTCTCTCCCTCAAGATTGATATAAAAAGAAACAAAAAAAATAATCCTGAGAAACAGTGAACTGAAATCTGACTAAATGAAACTTTTTCATTTTGTTTAAAGGAATCTTTTTTTAAGATATCAAATCCAATTTTCTGCATAGTGAGAAAGGATAACAGTAATATGGAGAGAAGGGATTCCAGAAATGTTAGGAAGTAGGACTTATGGGCTTTAATGATGCCTGGTTATTATTAAAGATGAGAGGGGGGAGTAAGTGGCAAGGATGATGCCTAAGATCTCGCTTGAACACTGAAGAGATGACAGTACCATTCACCAAGAGAGAAAACACTACATAAAAACCTGATTGTTGGCTTGGCGCCCGTAGCCCAGTGGTTACAGCGCCAGCCACATGCACCGAGGCTGGCAGGTTTAAGCCTGGCCTGGGCCAGCTAAATAACAATGACAAATGCAACAAGAAAATAGCTGGGCATTTTGGTGGGCACCTGTAGTCCCACCTTCTTAGGAGGCTGAAGCAAGAGAATCACTTAAGCCCAGGAGTCTGAGGTTGCTGTGAGCTGTGACGCCACGACACTCTGCTAAGGGTGACAACTTGAGACTCTTTAAAAAAAAAAGGGCGGGGGGGGCAGCATAGTAAAGAACCATCAAGAAGCAGACTCGGCGCCCACCGCACAGTGGTTATGGCACCAGCCACATACACCGAAGTTGGAGGGTTCAAACCTGGCCCAGGTCAGCTAACCAACAATGGCAACTGTGACAAAAAAAATACCTGGGCATTGTGGCAGGCGCCTATAGTGCCAGCTACTTGGGAGGCTGAGGCAAGAGAATCACTTGGGCCCAAGAGTTTGAGGTTGCTGTAAGCTTTTGACGCCACGGCACTCTACTGAGGATGACAAAGTGAGACTCTGTCTCAAAAAAAAGGGAACCATCAAGCAACATATAAAAGAACTGCCAAAGTGGCACAGAGGGCCTAGATATTACAAAGAATCAGTGACAGTATTAATAAATCATAATTATCCCTACAAACACATGAAACTTTAGGAAGTAACTAAAATATATATGTATAATGTACAATACGATCTTAAAATTCAATTGTTCAAGTGCCACATACATAATCAAGTATTCTGTTCTCACCACTAAAAATATAGAGGAAGACAAGAAGGACGTGGTTTCTACCTTCAGATTCTTATATTCAAAAAAGAAAAGTCATAGAAAACAAGTAAAAAATACTAGAAGAAAATCAGTCTCTGAAAAAGTGACCACTAAACTGAGATCTGACTATGAGAAGAAAGCAGTCTTATTAAGAACAAGGGGAAGAATGTTTGACAAAAAAAATGGTAGGATAAAAGCCAGGAAGGGGGGAAAGAACTTGACAAAAACTTAGAAAAAGCCAGCAACTGCTATATATGCTTTTGGGGTCGTAGTCATAAGTTATTTTGCCAAAAGAATTAAATAAATGAGATTTAATTAAATTAAAAAGCTTCTGTACACCAAAGGTAATAATAGAGTTAATAGACAACCTACAGATTAGGAGAAAATATTTGCAAATTATACATATGACAAAGGACCAATACCCAGAATCCACGAAGAACTGAAACAAGTTAGCAAGAAAAAAAGCAAACAATCCCATTAAAACGTAGGCAAAAGACATGAGCAAGCATTTTTCAAAAGGCAGACAAACAGCCAATAAAAATATGAAAAAATGTTCAGTATCACTAATCACTAAGAAAATGCAAATTAAGGGCGGCACTGTGGCTCAAAGGAGTAGGGCACCAGCCCCATATGCTGGAGGTGGAGGGTTCAAACCCAGCCCTGGCCAAAAAAAAGAAAGAAAATGCAAATTAAAACCATAATAAGATACACATTATTAAAAAGTAAAAAAAGATAACTAAAGTTGGTAAAGATGCAGATACTTATATACTGTTGGGGCAGGAATGCAAACTAGTACAACTTCTCTGAAAAACAGTATGGGCAACCACAGTGGTTCACGCCTATATCCTACCATTCTGAAGGCAAAGACAGGAGGATTGCTTGAGCTCAAGAATTGGAGAGCTGCCTGAGCCCAGTGGGAGACTCTGTCTCTACTAAAAGTAGAAACATTACTCAGGCATCATGAAGCATGCTTGTAGTCCCAGCTACTTAGGAGGCTGAGGCAGGAGGATCACTTGAGCCTGGGAGTCTAAGGTTGCTGTAAACTATGATGATACCATTGCATCCTACCTGAGGCAACAGACTGAGAATCTGTCTCAAAAAATTAAAGGCAAAAACAAAGAAAAATGGGAGGCCTCTAAAGAAGTAACTTTAGACTTACCATACTCTCACCACTAGTGGTTATCTACCCAAAGGAATAAAGATCATTTTACCAAAAAAACCTCTGCACTGCAATGTTTACTGCAGTCCAATGCACAACTGCAAAAAAGTGTGATCAATCTAAGCACCCTTCAATTCATAAGTGGATAAAGAAAATACAGTGTGTATATACCATGATGTATAACTCAGCAAAAAAAGGAATGAAATTATGTCTTTTGCAGCAACTTGGATGGAACTGGAGACCATTATCCTAAGTGAAGTATCTCAGGAACGGAAAAATCTTCACTACTAAGTGGGAGCTGACAGATGAGTACACACAGTCACAAAGCAATACAGAGGATCTAAGAACACAGGGAGGGTGGAGTAGGTGTGGGATAAAAAATTCACCTATTGGCTACAATGAATACTACTCTGATGATGGACACACTAAAACCCCTAAATTAAGTGTAGCTATCCATGTAACAAAAACACTTGTATTCCCTTAAATATTTTGAAATTTTAAATAACTAATATTTTTAAAAGCCAGTGAAGCAGAATCACAACCATTTATTTCTTAATAGTATCCCTTTATTCAAAGGATCCCTGAATTTCAGTGGGAAAAAAAATTATACAATTTTATTTTCATCAACCTTTAACTGAAATTAATATTTCCTTCTTTCATCAATGTAGACAAATAAGCCACATATATATATTAGCATGGCTGCAACTTGTCACTAATAGAAATCAGTTATATTTTTCTATCATCTTATAGCAAATTTGTCACCAGATCTTGTTATTTAATACATTAGTAAAAATGAACAAATTATGTCATAAATGTGTATATTTTTAGTATATAGATAACTTTACTTCAATATAATTGGTTTTATAAATTCCATTTTATTCATTAAACACAGTACTCAGACAGAAGATTCACAGGATGCAATAGTCTGTCAAATAGGTCCACAACACAAAAAAGATTATGCTCTAAAATAAAAGAAACTTCCTAACAACTAAATGAACTTGTGGTACTTGTTTGAGTCTTATTTTCAATAAATGAACTACAAAAACAGTTTTCAGAAAAATCAAAGAAACTGGAAAATGAAGTACACATTTGATGATATAAACTTTTTTTTTGTTGTATACAAATATGGCACTACAGCTATGTAAAAAAAGTCTTTCTGTTTTAGAGATGCAAAGTATGTAGTAACAAAATGACAATGTCTGGATTTTGCTTTAAAATTGTTCAGGAATGGCTCAGCGCCTGTGGCTCAATTGGCTAAGGCGCCAGCCACGTACACCTAAGGTGGCGGGTTCGAATCCCCAGCCCCGGCTGGGGATGCAACAATGATGGCTGCAACCAAAAAATGGCCGGGTGTTGTGGCAGGTGCCTGTGGTCCCAGCTACTTGGGAGGTGGAGGCAGGAGACTCACTTGAGCCCAGGAGTTAGAGGTTGCTATGAGCTGTGATGCCATGGCACTCTACCCAGGGGGATAGCTTGAGGCTTCGTCTCAAAAAAAAAGAAAATAGTTCAGGAAAAAAGGAAGAGGTAGAACAGATGAAGAGTGATTTAAAAATGATAATTACAGAAATCTGCATAATGGGCAGATTAAAGATCATGTTCTTTCTCTATGTTTGAAATTTTTCATAATTAAGGAATTAAAACAAAAAGACATCTTCTTTTGATAGCTGCTTTGCCAAAAGGAGCCCCTTTCTTTAAAAAAATAAAAAATTTACAAAGATGGACTAAAAGAGAGTCAATTAGAGAATGATATTCCTTTCTCTAAGCTAATATCCTATGACTGGTTGCCTGACTTGAGTGTGCAAGTTAACCAGGGATTTTCCTCCTTCCAGATCTATTGTGCTCAGGGAAGAATACAAGAATCCTTAAGATTTGCTATGTTATTATTCATATTTTATAAGCATACACTCTGTTTAAAGGCACTCATGAATTCATTTCAAAGGAAAAAAGCTCTATTTCCCAATTACATCAGCTGCCTAGGCCTAAAAAATTAAGTCTTTGATCAAATTATTACTTCTTGGCATTGGAAACAGCAAGAATTGGCTCGGCGCCTGTGGCTCAATTGGCTAAGGCGCCAGCCACGTACACCTAAGGTGGTGGGTTAGAATCCCCAGCCCGGACCCGCCAAACAACAATGATGGCTGCAACCAAAAAATGGCCGGGCGTTGTAGCAGGTGCCTGCGGTCCCAGCTACTGGGGAGGTGGAGGCAGGAGACTCGCTTGAGCCCAGGAGTTGGAGGTTGCTATGAGCTGTGATGCCATGGCACTCTACCCAGGAGGATAGCTTGAGGCTCCGTTTCAAAAAAAAAGAAACAGCAAGAATTTAGTAGTAGTAATCATATCATCTTGAGCTACCAGGTACTAATTAAGCTTAGCCTTTATATTTAGAACAGTGGTTCTCAACCTTTCTAATGCTATGATCCTTTAATACAGTTCCTCATGTTGTGGTGACCCCCAACTATAAAATTATTTTCATTGCTACTTCATAACTGTAATTTTGCTACTGTCGTGAATCGTAATGTAAATGTCTGATATACAGGTTGTATTCAGGCGACCCCTGTGAAAGGGTCGTTCGACCCCCAAAAGGGTCTCGACCAATTTGAGAACTGCTAATTTAGAAGAACCTGACAATTCAGAATATGCAGTGGGAGAAGGAAAAAAGCTAGGCAGTTCCAAGTACTAATGATGCAACGCCCGATAACTGCAGTCTTCATGTACAACCCAGGACAGGAGGGTGAAGGAATGCTGTACCTTAAGGTGGGCTATACAAGATGGTTACCACAATGTCCGAAAAATCACTACAAATGAAAAAAGGTGAGCTGTCTTATCATATTTAAGGTAGGAAGATTAACAAGGTCTGCAGGAAGGTTGAGTTTGCTAATCCTCTCTTCTACTTCATGCCCACTTCACCGCCCTACTCTCCCAAATTTGCCATCTAACTCAACACAGCTTCTCTTATCAACTGCTTCTTTGTCTCTGCACCCAAACTCTTTTTCTCATCCTTAGCTGACCAACCAACCAACCAACCAACAAAACACAAAAACATCTTATAACTTTGTTCCCCAAATACTGTATGATGTCAGGATCTTAGTAAAAACGTCATTCATTATGAGAAATTTTCTTTTAAAAAAATACCAGAAATCGGCTTGGTGCCCATAGCAAAGTGGTTATGGCACCAGCCACATGCACAGAGGCTGGTGAGTTTGAACCCTGAGTGGGCCAGCTAAAACAACGACAACTGCAATTAAAAAAAAAAAAAAGCTGGGCCTTGTGGTGGGTGCCTGTAGTCTTGGCTACATGGGAGGCTGAGGCAAGAGAATTGCTTAAGCCCAAGAGTTTGAGGTTGCTGTGAGTTGTGACACCACAGCACTCTACCAAGGGTGACATAGTGAGACTCTATATCTCAAAAAAAAAAAAGCCAAAAGTCCATCCTAATTAACTCAAAGCAATCAAACATTTCTGATCATAAAAGATTTATTCATGAAACTTTTATTCCTTCAGAACTAAGAAGTATAACTCAGAATACTGTTTCCCACTGTTTTTAATATAAATTAAAACTTAAATCCATCATTAATAATTTTCATTTAATATTCCTGTATTGTCTAAAATAAAGTAAACAACAATTCTAACTATATTACACAGTAACAGCCATTATACAACTATCTCCATTCTTACAAATTTATTAAGTTAGTACTTTTACTTGATACATAATTCATCCATCAGTACCTAAAGACAAAAAATTCAACAAGTACTGATGACCTGTATTGGAAAAAATTGCTGCTCCCTATATCCACTGATAAAAACTTAAGAAGTCAATAAACAACTGCTGTTAAGCCAGATACAGGCCACTAATTGTTTCTGTATGACCCACAGGCCAAGAATGGTTTTTACATCTCTATTTTTTTTTAAATCAAGATAATAAAAAATAATTTTGTGAAATGTACAAATTAGATGATATTCAAATTTCACTATCCATGAAGATTTATTGCAAGGCAACCACACTCATTCATTTTCCTGTAATCTGTGACTACCTCTGCACTTACAGCAGCAGAATGAAATATCTGTAACAGGAACCTCATGCAGTACTCTCAGTTTTAATACGGCTGGTTGGCATACTACACATCACTAAGATGCAGTGATTATTACTTCACCTTAGTTTACTCATGCAAAAAGCACAGAGCACTAGTATTTTTGCCCTCCCTCCTGTTTATCACTGCAGGTGATATCATCTGTGGTCTACTGCATACAGTGTCCAGCATGCAGCAGCACTCAAGAAACATTTGTTGCGCGCTGTGTGTTTTGCCACACAGTGATGTTTGAATTTTACTTTTTTACTTACCAGTGCATACCCATAATGTCACAGTTAGTACTATGTTCTTAAGACATAGAGTACTTAGTTCTTAAGACGTAAAGAAATGCAGATTTTGTTAATGAGTAAGATGGCAAAGCACTATTTATAAAGACTTACAACTGGGCAGAAAGAATACAAAATACATCAATATTACCAGACCATAGTCTGGTAAAATATTCCCAACTTACAAGAAAGCAGTGATCAAAAAAAAGTAGAAGTTTAAAATAAAATATCTCATCGCAGTAGAATTTTTTCACAAAAATAAAACAAATTAAAATTGGACTGCAAAGCAAATTTGAGTTCATTTGCTAGCCAAGTAAGAAAGTTACATAAATTGTATTTCACTGAAGCAGACTAAAAAACTTATCTAGAGAAAATAAACCTGCTTAAGACTATATTAGCCTTTTATCAAGAGTTGAGGACAACATATGCAAGGGCAAATTTCAATCAAAAGACAAGGCAAATGAGAGGTTTTCTTTGGCTATAGCTGAGTTGTTATCAATACCAATAAGATGTTACCAATACCACTCAGCTGTTTATTTTAGGAGTCAATGTTATGTTTGAAATGAATGAGGAATTAGCCTCTATGTATAGTCTCCATGAAACAATTATAGGCAAGAACAATTTCAAAGTAGTTCAGAAAACACTACTGACAGAGTACAAGCTAAAGTGGAATCTGTGAAGATGTTTACAACAAATAGTGATAAACTTGTGAGCAGCAGAAAACATTTTAGAAGGCAAATTTACAAAGCTTGTAAAAATGTAAAAACATTAGGCATTTATATCCTATACTTATTCATCAGCAGGGAACTTCACTTGCTCCCAGAGATTAACCATCATCAGTTCTATGAATTTCTGTCAGAAATAATACTGATGTGCCCAACCACACTTAAGTCCAATACTTTATCAACAGTAAAGTTTTATTGTGATTTTTCTGAGCTCAGGACCAAGATTAAATTTTTCTGAATGAGAGATCCAGCCTCAACCACTAATACCAAACACTGAATGGCTTTAAAACTTAGATTTTGCAGCTCAGAGCCTGTAGCACAGTGGTTACAGCACCAGCCACATACACTGAGGCTGGTACATTTGAACCTGGCCCAGGCCTGCTAAACAACAATGACAACTGCAACAACAACAAAAATAGCTGGGCACTGTGCAGGGCGCCTGCAGTCCCAGCTACTTGGGAAGCTGAAATAAGAAAATTGGTTAAGCCCAAGAGTTTGAAGCTGTGAGCTATGACACCAAGGGCAACATAGTGCCCTAAAAAAATAAATAAATAAATAATAAATAATAAAAATTGGATTTTGCTACAGATTTGATGATTGTTTTTAATGAATTCAACTTAAAACAGTGAGGCCAGGCACAGTGGCTCATGCCTATAACCCTGGCACTATGGGAAGCCAAGGCAGGTGGATTGCCTAAAGAGTTGAGACCAGCCTGAACAAAGCAAGACCCCATTTCTACTAAAAGTAGAAAAACTAGCTGGGCATTGTGGCGGGTGACTGTAGTCCCAGCTACTCAGGAGGCTGAGACAAGAGGACTGCTTAAGCCCAAGAGTTTGAGGTTATTCTGAGCTATGATGCCACGGCACTCTACCCAGGCTACTAAATGAGACCATCTAAAAAAATAAAAAAAAAACAGAACAAAACAGTAATTATATATAAGAAACTATTATTCTTGTTTTGAGGACAGCTACTGTTGTTTGCATTACAAATAATCTCAAGCTGCTTTACATACTTTCTGTACTGTCAAAAATTAAAACAAGAAATAAGAATTCCATTCTCATACAAATCTAAAGTAGAAACTCTGTAGACCACCCCAGGGGTTGTAATAAACTGGTCAATATAAGGAGGTGGTCAACAAGCATAAGGAACTAAGCCCACTGTACTGATAAGTACATGTGGCTCATGTCTGGTCTATAAAAATTAGGTTAATTTAAGGTGGCTGTCAATATAGGGAGGTAGTCAACTATGGAGAATATGCTATATTTTCAAAACTCAAAGCAGAGTTCAGGCTGCATTCTTCAGACCTCAATACAAACAACATTTCCTTATTTCAAAATCTGTATAACATTAACTAGAAAACTTCCATCTAACTCTACATTGCCAATGATAAATCTGCATGTAATGAATGACAAGCTAAAAAAGGCAAATATCAAGAAAATAGTAGAGATCAAAGTCTAGTAGCATTCTAGAAATGCCTTCCAAGTCCCAGATATACTCACTATCATATGCTCACGGAATGATAGTATTTAGCAGTTCCTATTTGGATGAAAAGATATTTTTTCAAAGATGAAATATACAAAATCTCATTACATATCAGCACTAATAGATCCATGTTTGCAATTAATCTGGGTTAACAGACAACATTAACTTAGAACCCCAGAGATTCTATTCTTCTCATTAGCAAATGAGTATTACAGATTATTATACATCATACTTATTAAAAATATGTGAAAATTTGATTTCTCCCTTATTTCCTACGTACCTACATGACTTCTTTGATTTTTGTCAACTAGCCTAGCCTAAAATATTTACTATTTGAAGCCTGGCAAAGTAGCTCATATTTATAACCCCAACACTTTGGGAGGTTGAGGCAGGAAAAGAACAGGAGTCTGAGAGCACCCTAGCCTAACCCTAAATAAATAAAAGTCCATAAGAAAGGTAGGTTTTCACCGCAGACCAAATACAAATGTCAGCATACTTAGTTTAAATGTACTAGCAGAGACCTCAATCATGTTTTTATCAGTTTTATGCATGTGAGGGAAGAAGAGGAAAGTATATTTGGCCGGGAAGAAGCAATGGAAGGGGAAACAGAAAAAAGGAGGAGAGAAAGAAACTTTTCCTATTACTGAAAACAGTTTTGCTAACTTCACTAAATGAATTTTATGTAAGTATAACCAAGTAAAATGTGAACGAACTTTCTATATAACCCAATTATTCTTATGAAAAAACCTTAGTACTCTGTAGTTACACTGTATACATATTCAGATTTTTCAAATGACTGTCAAATTTTTAATGCTACCACTCTGAGGCCATGTAAAATGCTCATCGCAACACAGAATGATGATATGTCTCTCTATACATAAACTCTCTACAACTGTACTCATAGTAGTACTTCTCTATATATGCTTTAACTATATTTGGTTTATACCTATTCTGACTGCATTCTAAAAGTATTTTATACAAGGCTAAGAAAACAAATTGTGGTACTTTGTAGCACTGAAATTACTCCATTGATCAAGAGTAAGATTTAAATAACCTCCTTAATTTGATTATATTCTATGGGACTAATTTTAGGCCTCGAGTTCAAACTTAAAAGCAGTATTATTCTATGACTTCTACCTTCTCTAGTGATAAAGCAAATCCTTTGGATATCTACATTAAGAATTTCAAATTCAGGGATGCACTCCTAACGCCTCTACAAAGAAAAGTAGCCCTGCCAACACCTTGATTTCACCCTATAGAGACCTATATCAGACTTCTGACCTTCGGAACTATATAATAAATTTTTGTCGTATTAAGCCATTACATTTGTGGTACTTTGTTACAGCAGCAATACAAAACTAACCACAGGCTTTATAACTGATTATGTTATTATGTTAATAGCAAATGTTTTGGGTGTGATGACAGTATTGTGGATCCACAGGAAAAAGATCTGGTTCTGAGAAGATACTGACTAAAATGGACTAAGTCTTGTGATGTCTACAACCTACTTTCAAATGATTCATTAAAAAAAAAAAAATCACACATGTGTATAAATGATTTGAATGGTATGTGTACACACACAATGCAATGTTGGTAAATAAACACAAAAAACAAATAACTTCAAATACAAAATAACTCCCTTCCTCACTTTTTTTTTTTTTTTTTGCAGTTTTTGGCCAGGGCTCGGTTTGAACCAGCCACCCTTGGCATATGGGGTCAGCACCCTACTCCTTTGAGCCACAGGTGCTACCCTACTTCCTCACTTTTTAATAAATGAAATAGAAAAGAAATGTTAGTCCTAAAATTAAATCAGCAATGTATGCATGTAAAGAAATAATACATCATACTCATCTGGAGAGGAATTAGTAGACATAACAACAAGGAACAGAAGTCACAGCAGCAAATGATGACAAAGTCTATCCATCTAGGCCACCCCAAAGGGCAAGATACCCTGGCCTGGCAAACACACGACTACTTTAATACCTTTATACTCTTGAAGGATATAATTTATTACATGCTCATTGTGAAACTGTGACTTCCAATGTAACTTCTTTACATGAAGGACATGTATGTGCTAGATGGAGATAATCATCCAGTGCTCTTAGCAATTACATTTCTCACTATAAATTAACAAATCAGCCATTTGATTTCTGATACTACTTGCATAAGCTTGATTAAAATGATTCAATTTCTCATGCTCTACTATTACCAAGATTCTCAGCCTTTCCTTGGGCCATGGCAAATCACTAAAGTATGCCACTCTGGGGCAACTTGGGATCCAACCTGCTTATCTTCCCCAAGCAACAAAACCTTCTGTACTGCTATTCATCACCAAGTATTAATCCTCTGATCTGTTACATAACAAAAATGCTAATTATTCAGGCACTTAGAATCAGATTCTCTGACTATGAATTGATCTTTGGTGATCTACAAGACAGTTCCACTATAAAACGTAAGTGGCAGTATGACACAGTAAAACATACTTTTATAAAATCTACTACCCCATGCATGACCTTTATATTGATTTTAAAGCTTTAAATACATACAAACTTTTCAAATATACTAATGACTCAGAAAAGTTAGAAATAACTCAAACTTTTCTATATCACAGGACTCCCCAAAACTGATTTTTATCAATGAATTAGAAAGTATTAGATCATATATTACATTTAATCCAGATAAGGAAAAATGTTTCCCAATATCTATTTATTTTTTATTTTTTTATAGTCATTGATCTATGTAAAGTTTGTTTTTTTTTTTAAGGGATAATCACAAACTTGTTATTATCTTTTTTTTTTTCTTTTCCTTTTTTGCAGTTTTTGGGTGGGGCTGGGTTTGAACCCACCACCTCCAGTATATGGGACCAGCGCCCTACTCCTTTGAGCCACAGGCACCACCCCTATGTAAAGTTTTTAAAGTTCATTTTCTCAGTATTATTAGAGTAACTTTTGTAGAAAAAAAGGTAATACACATACACAAAGTTCTCAATGAATTATAATGTGCCTATAACATCCATTACTCTATGTATTTAAAGTTCAATAATTACTAAGGACACTGTGAAATATTTGTAAGCTTTATAAGATAAATTATTAAAATACTATATTAGAAGCTGAATGTGGGGGGGGTTGTTTTCTATTAAGAAAACTAAAAGTCATCCATAGAATAGAAATTTCTGAAACATCAAAGCAATACTTAATTTTAGTTTTCAAATTTGGCATACTAAAATATATTAGGAATTCACGGTAACATATAAAATTAAAATGACCAAACGATACTTCAGGAAGACTGAAGCAGCTATCTAAAAATACCAAATTTGGGAAGGGTAATGATTACAGGATTGATTGTAATCAGAATTTACTATTTATAGACAATATTAAATTGTCTATAGTAAATAATAAACCAGAATTTACTATTTATAGACAATGGTAAAAGACTGAATCAATTCTTTCTAACTATAATCTGTAAAAATATTAAATTGACTTGATTTCCAAATAACTCTATTTAATCTTACATACTGCTGCAAAAATGTAAATGTAAAAAACAAAAGTTTTTTCAATAACTTAGCTTTCATAAAATATGACAAGTTCAACAATGAGACAAATATCTAAGTTCTATAAGGTCTCACTCTGTCATCCCCACTAAAGTGCAATGGCTTCATCATAGCTCACTGACTCAAGTGATCATCCTGCCTCAGCCTCCCCTATAGCTGGGAAATTTTTCTAGTTCTTTTTTTTTTTTTTCTGAGACAGAGTTTCATTATGTTGCCCTTGGCAGAGTGCTGTGGCATCACAGCTCACAACCACCTTAGAGTCCTGAGCTTAAGCGGTTTCTCTTGCCCCAGCCTCCCAAGTAGCTAGGACTACAAGGCACCCACGACAACTCCTGGCCATTTTTTTGTTGTAGTTGTTATTGTTGTTTAGCTGGCCCGGGCCGGGTTCAAACCCGCCACCCTCAGTGCATCTGGTCAGCACCGTAACCACCGTGCTACGGGCACCAAGCCTTTTACATTTTTTTTTGTAGAGACAGGGTCACACTCTTGCTTAAGCTAGTCTCAAACTCCTGACCTCAAGCAATCCTCCCACCTTGGTCTCCCAAAGTGCTAGGTTTACAAATGTGAGTCACTGCACCAGGTCTTACAGTATGACTTTTGTCTCTAGCACATAAATAATAATCTTTGAAAGTTTTAATGTCTAAGTATTTCAAATGAATGTACCAAACTTATTCAGTCTAAAGTTTCAAATAAAAGCTTAGTTTCTAAATAGCAAGATTTGTCCAGACCAGAAGCAAATAAGAGTTTAAAAAAGATATTGAAAATAAACATGGAACAGTCACTCACAGAGGAACATGAGAAGCAGGAAAGACAAGAAGAACAACACTAAAAGAAACATCCATCAAGAAAAAGACCTGGAAAAGAAACCAAAATGTAGAATTAAAGATCTAATGAGGTTTGGCAGGATTGGGGGGGGGGGGGGGAGACAGAGAGAGGATGAACTCACTAGATAATACTATGAATAATATTAAGGCAAAAAATAATATTTGAATGCAAGAATTGTATTAAGGTTGAAAAGCCACTAAAATCTAATCCAATTTACAAGGACCTGGAAACTGACATAGCAAACTGAAGCTCAGCCAACAAAAAGTACTCATTGAGAACACACCTAAACACCCAAACATACCATGTTATAATACACTCTGTATTCTTCATATCCACAAACTGGTTCAAACCATCTCATGAAACTAAAGGAATTAAAGATTAATCTTTCCTTTTCAAAATAATGAAGAGAAATACTATATAAAATAAAAGCATTTGTGTGTTAAAGAACAGTAGTGGTTAGTCTACAAGTACACTGAGAAGTTAGAATTTAAAAGACTAAATATCTTTAACACACTAATTTTGTTAAAATAGAATGGATTAAAGTTGCACTAATGTGGGTGAACAGAAATTGAGATAAAAGGCTCTACTATAAAATGTCCAGAAGAGAATATTAAACTAAAAAAACTAAAATCTGTTTTTGTGCAATTCTGAGAGTCATGAAGAATTCTAACATTAAACACTGAACTACAATTAAGAAAACATATAACCAAACTGAAATTTCATAATATAAATTTTTATTATGTTGTTAACAAAATATCATCATATTTCCAAACTGGTTTCTATTTTCTCCTTTTTTTTTTTTTTTTTTTTTTGAGAAAGGGTTTCACTGATACCCAGAGTACAGTGCCATGGTATCATCATCACATCACCACAGCAACCTCCAACTCTTGGGCTGAAGTTGGAGGTTGCTCTTGCATCCTCTTGCCTCAGCCTCCCAAGTAGCTGGGACTATAAGTGTACACCACAATGCCTAGCTACTCTCCTATACTTATAATGATCAATATTAAAACATTTTGAGACAAAGCAATGTTAAATTTACTAAAAATTAAGCAATGGTTTCCAGATTACTCCTGACATATATGCCAAAAATAGCTTTATGTATCGGTTGAAAGTAAGTCTCGAGTGTTATGTGATAGTAGCAATAACTACATAATCATTGACAGATTACTTTTAAAAGGTGTGCTACAGATACTAAACAATAATTACCCTTTAATGAAATGCAAAGCTAAATTACTGGTTTAATTATATAAGTTTGCACTAAAAGTACCATCCTACAGTATACAGTAGACCATACAGAGTGAAATAGATTTTCAGTAAATCACACTAAGATACAAAAACTGAAAAACACACAAAAAAACTTCATTTAATATGTATTAAGATTCTCTGACACCTATCAATACGTTCTTTCTGGTTGAAATGAAATGAAAAAGAAATTCATTTTTCTTTAAGTACAGTAGCATCAAAATGCTGATTACAAAATATTACAGTTGAATCACATTCTAACACCTCTTACCACAAATAAGGTGTAAGTGAAATGAAATTAGTACCCACCCATCTAAATAAGTATAACTCTAAATACCAGCCAACCAGAAATAAAGACTATTCTGTACATTATTCATTATAAAAGATATATGAAATATTTTATGTTTAATATAAAAACATTTCTGCAAAAAATAAGTACATGCTATAATCAAAAAACACAATGCTAAAAAATATACACATCTAAACCTCAAAAAAAAAAAAATCCTCAAGGAAACTGTACCCTTTTTCAATTGAGAAAACTGATGCTTAATATGCTACAACAGGCCAATATATCATAACAGAAAGTTCTCTCTCATATCTCCCTTGTAGAAGACACAGTCCAAATCTACAACCAGAACATTATCCACCCCCAAAAAAGAGCTGAAAAAAATCAAGAAGAAAATCACTATAACAGGGACAAAAAGGATAAAGAATGTTTTATGAGTACAAAGGAAAAAAATACTATCTATTCAATTTAGTGATGGCTTCCTGGAAAAGTCTATGAAAATGCAGATCTAATATAAAAATCAACAGCGCACAAAACATGTTAATAGAGACATATTCATGTAACAGGCAGTAAGTATATAAACTTCAAAAGCTTAAGAGATATAATGGGTTATCATAGATAATATTTTAATTTTTATATTTTGTGAGCTATATATTTTAAAAAAAGTTTTATTTTGTTTAGAGAGCATACCTTTATACCACTTATACTGGCTTAGGATAGAAAACCCTGTTCCCTGAGGTATCAAGGCAACCAACAAGTTTTGAAAATTATTTCAAGCACAATATAATATTCTAACAAGCAGAATAATATTCCAGTTTAAATGCAGAGTGCAGAAAAATCACAAATCATAAAAGTAATATTATAATTCTGTGACTACATATTAAAATTCCAAACACTTTAAACACAGTATACTATTTAAAATAAATAATTTAAATCTAAATAAATTACAATTTTTTCTATATATGAGCCCTAACAGATGGAAAAAGAAAAAATCAGTTATCATCGTTTTTACATAACTTCTTTGTAGCTATTTTCTCTCAAAGGCATATAAGATAAACATACAGCTATAGTAAAAAATATCCTAATTACTTGAGAGGAAAAGAATTCTCTTAGTATTTAAACAAGTAAGTCCTCATAACTTTTAATGAAAACTGAATATTATTAACAGATAATATTAAACACTTCCCTGAAGCTCTAGCTGCCTATACATATACATATGTTAAACTGAGATTTATAAAACCATTAGTTCATAATAAAAGTGCCATTATTTCCTAAGTCCTCTCTTTACTAAGCATATTACATACAGTGACTCCTTTAATCTCCAACAATACTAAGATGTTAAGTTGTATTATCTTTACCATAAAATAAAAACACTCCTGATAGAAAGGTTAAATAACCTTCTTAACTTCACCAGCAGCAGAATGAGTGTGGCAAAGCTGAAATTCAAAGCCAGGAACGACTTCAAAGCTTTACATTTTTAGTGTTTCCAACTGATTAACTTCTCTTTAACAAGCTGGCGCTGCTTTTATTTAGATCAGGAATTTCAAACTGAAAAGCCAATAGTGTCTATGAAGGTAGCATAAATAAGTAAAGAGGGCCAGATAAAGGACAACAGGATAGTGAGGAGTCTGGCAATCTAGAGATAACAACTTAGCTAAAAAAAGTATACACTGCTCAGGTAGATTGGGTGCTGCCATATAAGACTGTGAACCTGTATCTCGTCCATCTGGGGCCACATTGAGATTGGCACAAGGAATGACTCCACAGTATGCTCAAAGAAACACACTGTCAAGTTCATGAGCAAGTAGGCCGGCACCTAACTTTTGGGAGAAACTTTCCTACAGTCATCCCTCAAATATACACAATACAGTCTTCTTTCAAATCTTTATACTTTCCATGTTCTTCCCATAAAAGGGCTTTTATGTTTAGTTTTTTGTTCACTGTTCCTAAAACGCGCTTTCCTATCATCTTTACCAACTTAACTCCTATACCAGCAATCTCCAACTTTTTTGGCACCAGAGACCAATTTCATGGCAGACAATTTTTCCATGGACTAGGAGAAAGGGGGATGATTTGGGGATGACTAAAGCACATTATATTTATTGTATACTTTATTTCCATTATTATATAATAATATATAATGAGATAACTACACAATTCACCATAATGAGAATCAGTGGGAGCCCTGAGCTTGTTTTCCTGCAACCTAGACAGTCCCATCTGGGGGTGATAGGATATAGTGACACCCAAAGTGTGTTGCTTATGTCCACTCTACTCTGTAATCTTGTTTTGGTGGTTGCCACTTCAGAAAACCCTTCTTCACAAAGATAGATGTTGGAAGTAGAAGTAGGCATTTCACAGATGTAAAGTTGTCTCAAACACATTTTTAAGGTCACCAACAGTGGCAATCCTAAGCACTTGATCCTTTTCCAGCATGGACAAAATTTATTCACCTGGCTCATTCTGACTTAAAACCTGCCACCAGATGCAGGTTTGCTATATGACTAAAGTACATCAACTCACTTGCCACCAGATACAGCTTCACTGTCACTTGCCACTCACTGAGAAGAGTTTTGATATGAGTCTACAAGCAACTGATTTATTATAGTCTTTATGAAGTCAAACCTCTTTGCTAATGATAATCTATGTTTGCAGCCACTCCCTAGTATTAGGATCACTGCCTCGGCTCCACCTCAGATCATCAGGCATTAGGTTTCTCATAAGAATTATGCAACCTAAATCTCTCTGTACACAGTTTCTAGTAGGTTTCTCCTGGAAATAGGCAGAGCTCAGGCAGTATTCGTCTGGGGCTTGGCAGCTGGGGACCACAGTCCTACACAAACTTCAAGTTTGTCTTCAAGTATTACCTCCTCAATGAAGTAGTCTGACTAATGCCAATGAATCCCCTAATTTTAAGCTCTTGTGCCACAACAAGCCTCTACATACCTGACACAGTCCCAGTTTTATATGTGAGTGACTGACTAATATGTAGAAACCAGACCATAAATCAATCCTCAAGAACACATTTGGCACTGCTCATCTGTGGTGTTCCAGCACCCAGCCCAGTACATGGCACTTAGTACAATACATATACTCAACAAATACTTGCTTGAGGAAGAGAGGAAAGAAAAAAGGAATAAGAACCCTAAGGAAGAAAGAAGAAAAGTATTTTTCCTTGAGACAGACTCTCACTATGTCACCCTTGGTGGCATCATAGCTCACAACCACCTCAAACTCTTGGGCTTAAGTGATTCTCTTGCCTCAGCCTCCCAAGCAGCTGGGACTACAGGCACTCACCACAATGCCTAGCTATTTTTGGCTGCATTTATCATTGTTGTTTAGCAGGTCTAGGCCAGGGTTGAACCCACCAGTCTCGGTGTATGTGGCCAGAGCCCCACTCACTGAGCTACAGGCCCCAAGCCAGGAAGAAAGTATTAAACAATGATCTCCATCTTCTGCAGGCCTGGGCTCTAGACATAACTCCAGGACATCATAGCTACTGTAGCACTCCCAAAACACTTCTATCAAAGATGAACATCAAATTAATTAACAACAAAATGAGAATGAAAGAAGCTTTATAAAAAAGGACTTACAAAAGCTTTATAAAATGGTAGGGTGGGGATGTTACTAATATGGCAGTTCCTACTTTTAAGAATATAACCTGACTGAGAGACTGAAATTCTAGATCCTCCAGAAAGTGAGAGCTAATGGTAATATTATTATACCTCTAACAACTTAGCTACATATTGGAAATCTAGCTATGTTTGTTATCCAGTGCAGTGGCAAGATCATAGCTCACTGAAGGCTCTGACTCCTGGGCTCTAGCAAGCATCCTACCTCAGCCTCACCAAGTGCTATCACACCCAGCTTCACACAATTTTAATAATACAAAAACAGATCTAATGACATTTTAAAACAAGTTATCAACAAAATAACTGAAATCCAATTGTAATTTGAAGTGTAAAAAAACAAATTCTAACTTTTAAAACCAGATTCTGCACTCTTACTTGCTACCTACTTCTGGAAATGTGTATGTAAAGCATGGTAAATTCCCTGTAAATATAAGGATATATCTTAATTCTGTGAAATCACAGCAAATATATCATGATTCCATGTCATATAAAGCTCATAAAGATCTGATAATCTATAAAGACAAAAGTTCAGTAGTAGTGTTTTAAGTATACAGATATTCTAATTAATATATATACATAGTATTTTTAAAGTACAAGAAGCTTAATACTCCAGAATATAAATATGCAAAATAAGGTTAACAAAATTCCTGCACTATATCATCAAGTCCTAATGTTGCCTAAATGAAAGTGAAAAGTGTTAAATGTAACTTGGGCACAGCATCTAGAAATAACCAATTTTAGGTGGTAAAAAAATAAAAAAGTTTGCCAAAAGTGAACCAAAGGCTTATATTCATGGACATCCAGTATTTGATACTCTGTACACCATACATCAAACACTGTAATCTGCCTTTTTAAAGACCATAAGGTATTACATTTTGAAGAATACAAGATACTATGACAAAGAACTCTCCCAAATAGACCTTGTAACTCAAAGGCTTTAATGATCTAACCACGAAGCACCATCCTACTTGCAAGTTAATCAAAACAGCTTTTACAGGTACTCAACTCAGTTTGGAAAGAAAATAATTAAAACAAACAGGATACCCATGAATCAAACAATATACCACACAGATCAATTGGCACAATGGGTCATTAAAGATAAACGTCTGAAACAGGAAGCACTAGAGAACAACGGTTTTCTTCAACATCTGCTACTCACACAAAATGCCTGGAACCAAAGAACATCTGCAGTCAAAATAACTTACCGTTACAGATTTCAGTGTCATACCATGGTAGGTGCCCATAGTGTCAATTTTGAAGCCCTCCGTTTCTATAAAGAAAAGGGATTTAGTGTTAGATTTTATATGCCATGTATTTTATGATCTATAACAAATATAAAACAATAATCTGCATTATATCTGACAGTTCAACAGTATAACAAACCCTTAAATCTACTACATATAAAGTTGAATTACATACTTGTAAAGATAGTAACTTTAAGAAGGACATCAACCTCAAAATATATTCCATATACACCAATAAGCCAATTGTGTGGGAGGTGATAAAGACTATGTACACAATTATGTTCAAAAATTAAGACTGAATAAAATACTTTATACCTTCCAAATTACTTTATTAAAACCCAGTGATAATACCACTAAAGTACCTAATATCATGAGAAGTCCCTAAGTTATAAAAAGTTGTGTTCCAAAGTTATAATGAGGCATATGTAATACATTTTATAGAAAACAATGTTGTTTGGAAACAATGGAAGTTCCAAGGCAGAGTTCCAATATGCCCTTTTGTAAAGAGTTGCATGGCAAATATTTCACAAATTGTGGGCAATCAATTATCTGTCACAACTACTGAATTCTGCAGTTGTTGTGCAAGAGCGGGACAAACAGTATATGCATTCAATGGGGGATGTTCCAATTTGGCCCACAGAGGGTCAGATTTTGTCTTTAGGCTATTATTTTCCAATCTCCACTTTATACAAATTGATTCCAAAAGAAAAACACTACAGTAAATAATGCACTATTTCTCTATGGCACGTAAATAACATGTGTCTTTATTTAGTAAATGAAGTCAGTACACACAATTCACTGCATCAAGGCAACCTATCCTTTAAAGAAACATAAATGGAGTTCAGATTATTTAGGAAAAAAATCATAAATTTTAAACTTCTGGTTGCTTCCATCTCAGATTTTCATGAATCAAATCAACATGAACGAAGATCCCAAGAAGTTATACTGATGTTAGGCCCACTTCACTAATCACCTTACTAGTATGGGAATGGTTCAATTTTGCCAGAACATCAGACAGACTATCAGAAATATATCACTGCCTCAGGTCTATGTTTCCCAAGTTCCCAATTTATACATTTTAATTTAGGGAACATGATTTGATACATAGAATCTCCACTTTAAAATAAATTCTTTAGAAACAGTACTAGTATTAACAGTATCAAACAGCTTATTATATATAGCAGACACTACTCTGGAGACCCAACACTTATTAACTGTTCAATCCCTAACATAACCCTGAGGGACAGATACTATTAATACTGTAATTATACATATGAGAAAACTGAGATAAATGCAGTTAAAGTAACATTAAAATTTGCATTGAAAGTAACCGCTGACGGCTCATGTGGCTCAAGCGGCTAAGGCGTCAGCCACGTACACCTAAGGTGGCGGGTTCAAATCCCCAGCCCGGGCCCACCAAACAACAATGATGGCTGCAACCAAAAAAATAGCCGAGCGTTGTGGTGGGCGCCTGTGGTCCCAGCTACTTGGAAGGCTGAGGCATGAAACTCGCTTGAGCCCAGGAATTGGAGGTTGCTATGAGCTGTGATGCCACAGCACTCTACCCAGGGGGACAGCTTGAGGCTCTGTCTCAAAAAAAAAAAAAAAAAAGTAACTGTGACATAAGCTATCTGAATGTAGAGTCCATGCTATCAGCCAAGAGTTGGCCGTTTTTTTCTATAAAGCATCAGATAGTATCTGTAGGTTTTGTAAGCTATAGAGTCTCTAATGAAACAACTCAATACTGCTGTCACAGAGCTAAAGCACCCAGATACTACATAGATGAATGAGTGTGGATGTGTTCCAACAAAACTTTATTTACATATATATGCAGTGGGCCAGATCTGGCCCGCAGACATTACTTTGCCAACCACAGCTCTTAACATCAGGCCATACTGCTTTTCAATTTCAGCATCAACTTAGTTAAGACGAAGATAAAAATCAAGCATCTTGCCTTCTTTTCCTTTGAATCTTTCCTGGTCATATCTGTTATAGGCAGCTGGGATAGGCTGTTTGGTACGCAACGTTGGATCCTATAGAAAGATAAGAGTTACATGTTAATTTTTTAAAATGACATTTATTTAATATTCTTAAATATTTATTTTCTGAGATTATTTTCTTAGTATAGCCAATAAGACAAAAACCTGGAAGTAAACCACTAGTCATTTGATGTTACTTTTGCAATATTATTTACTGCTAGAAAATTAGCATCTGTATTAGGGACAAAGGCAAAGGATCCTAAGTACATTAACACCAAGGCAAAGGGCAAACTCTCAGGAAAAATAAAATAGGTATGTTTAATAATTCTTTCTGGTTACATAAGGATCTTTATGAAATAATATTCTCCCACTTATGATTTTTTAACCAAAAAAGAAAAAAAGCCTTCTAATTCAAAGTTTATTGGGCTACATATTAAGGCCTTTTAATTGAATTACCACAAGACTATTAACCCTCAATTTAAATAAACATGAAAACTATGAAAATAAACCCATTATAAAAGTACAGGGTAAAACAGAATAGGTGTTACGTTTTAAATACAGTACTCAGAAAAAGTTGTCAGTCTAATAATGCATTATTTAATTAAGAAATATTTTACCCAAAACTTATAGTCTATAATAAACTAAAAGTGCAAACTTAAAGACTATTCCCAAAGCTGCTCAGAAAATTCATGAAGAATGAAATACTTTTCTTATTTTTTTTTTTTTTTAGACAGTCTCAAGCTGTTGCCCTGGCTAGAATGCTGTGAACTGTGGTTCACAGCAACCTCAAACTCCTGGGCTTAAGTGATTCTCTTGGCTCAGCCTCCCAAGTAACTGGGACTACAGGCACCCACCACAACACCCAGCTATTTTTTTTATTATTGTTGCAGTTGTCATTGTTGTTCTAGCTGACCCGGGCCAGGTTCAAACCTGCCAGCTTCAGTGTATGTGGCCAGGGCCCTACCCACTGAGCTACAAGAGCCACCCTAGCAGGATTCCATCTCAACTATTATTCCAAATAGAAGATACTTATCAAGATGGTCACTGGTACACATCTCTATAATTAAGTACCAAATACTAAAATTTTCAAGTAATGTAATGATTATATAAACACACAAAATATATTTACAGTCACAAAGATGATGGCTCAATTGTTTTAAGGTTTCACATTATCTTCCACCAACTGCTAGTCCAAATGTCAACCAATTCAGCACCCAGTGCTTACCCCACTAACATTTTTTTTAAACATCTAGTAAGTCTACCTTATTAGACTATGCTCAAAGAGAGCAGAGATTGTGAATCTTTTTCACTACATCTCAAGATCCCTAGAATATCACCGAACAAATGGAGAGTCACTGGAGAGTCACCAGAAGTATTTACCTATTTATCAGCAAAAATCTACTACCTCTGAAAGTTAAATACCAATGATTTCATGAACAACTAAAACTACTACATTTTAGGGTGGCACCTGCGGCTCAAAGGAGTAGGGCACCAGCCCCATATGCCGGAGGTGGCAGGTTCAAATCCAGCATTGGCCAAAAACTCTAAAAAAAAAAATTACTACATATTGCAAAGATGTATTAACAGTCTACAACATTTCAAGATGCTTTTTAAAACTCTACATAAAACAGAAACATGTATTTTTTATTTTTCCCTCTTTGTTGACTCATAAGAAAGCAGCTTCAAGGATTTTCTATAAAATTGAAGGGTACATTCTCAAAGTGTCTGAAGTGGCATCTCAAAGAGTATGGCAGTCAACCCTCAGAGCAGCTGAAACTGAGGTACAATGACATGAAAGATGTCACAAATAGCAATGACAGCAAAAAGAGCCCCAAGCTGGAAAGTAATGGGGATTTATATGTTTTAACAATGGTTAGTGATTCTCCCACACAATATTGAGTAGGCCAGCTACAGTTTACTTACTCAGAGGGCTTTTTTCCTTTCAGACTCTTAACCCCAGTTAAGAATTACCACTGAAGTAAGTAACTTTTAATGCTGGAAAGGGTTTACCATCTTTCAGTCACATTGAATCAGAGTAAGATTTAGAATCTATTCATTTTAAAACACTGTGATGTCTTCAAAATTACAACAATGAAATATATGTGGCACTGTCATTAAAATTACCATACAGCAGTAAAAGATTCCTCACCACAGGTGCTGCATTTGGGGCCGGTCGCTGTTCAGGTGCACGTCCTTCTTCTCTGGCTTTTACAGATTGAAGAATTGCAAATATATTCTTGGAAAAATTCTAAAACATAAATGGTTTTAATTAAGCTCACTTAAAATTAAATACACAAAAATAGTAACTTTACTTAATAAACAATAACTAAGTTTTCTTCCTGTAGGTTCTTTCCTACATCATAATGATGTATCATTATATAGACATTAAGTAAAAACCAACTACTACTGTGAAAATGACCCAGAAACTACTATAAAACCAGTATTATTCATTTTATTATTTCCATTTTAAATTGCATAATTGTCTACAAATGTATTCATATTCTGTACTATTTAAATACACAAATAGTGGCTCGGCACTTGTGGCTCAATTGGCTAAGGCGCCAGCCATGTACACCTAAGGTGGCGGGTTCGAATCCCCAGCCTGGGCCCGCCAAACAACAATGATCGCTGCAACCAAAAATGGCCGGGCGTTATGGCGGGTGCCTGTGGTCCCAGCTACTTGGGAGGCGGAGGCAGGAGACTCGCTTGGGCCCAGGAGTTGGAGGTTGTTATGAGCTGTGATGCCATGGCACTCTACCCAGGGGGATAGCTTGAGGCTCCATCTCAAAAAAATAAATAAATAAATAAATAAATACACAAATAGGAAACAAGCTAACATTTAAATAAAATGTAACAAACCTGTCAAAGAGGCTTCCTAATTCAGAAAGAAATCAACTACTATTTAATACATCCTCCTCTATATAATAAACTCCAGTGCTAGTTTCAGATTGCTAGAAATTACATGAGATATTGAAAGTTTTGGGATACTGTGAGTACTACACTACAGAAGAATTAGTTATTCTGGCTGCCAGCTGCCCCAAAACCCATAGAAGCAGCCAGCTAGAGGGTGAGGAGGTGGTCCTAAAAGTAGGAGCTATGGCAATATGTGGGGATCCAGCTGCAGCGGCTACAGAGCTTCTGAAAATGGGATCTCACTGTGTTGCCCAGGCTGATCTCAAAGGCCCTGATGCCATGTATATTAAATTGATATTTGCTGATGGTTATGAATTTATTATTGTGAAAGAACATGTACTAACATCAGAACAAAAAAAGTCATGTTGAACACCCCAGGTCAGTTTGCTGAGAACAAAATCAGTGATGTCAATTTGAGAGAGAGCCCTTCACATGTGCTATCAAACGTACACATGCATGTACTTTAACTTCAAAGTTAGTTATGCTAACACCTCCAGAGATTCCTAAATTCTCAACTGCACCTGAAATTGCACTGAAACTGCTGATAGCTGCAAACACCCTAGATTGTTAACTATTAATAAAATAAATTATAATAAAAGAAAAGTCAATGTACACTTTCAAAGATTTCTAAGTGGGAAAGTACAGGTGTTCTTTGACTTAAGATGGAGTTGCATTCTGACTGTAATGTCTTCTGCTAAAAAATATAACCTATGTGAAGCTAGGACTGATGTTATTGCCTAGCACAAAGGCAATAGAAGTTTATAGAAGTTAAAAATAATAAATATTACACAAATAAATATGTTTACAAAATTAGTGAAATATAACCTTAGTGAATATATACCTCTGTGTCACTTATTTAGCTCTTCTCCATTTTTAATTCCTATAATTCTTTAGAGCAGCAAATATGGGTCTTTTAGAAATTACTGAGAAGCCCAAAGAACATTAGTTTGTGCAAGTTAAAATATTTACGGCATTAAAGATTAAAACTAGACCAGGTGTAGTGGTTCACACCTGTAATCCTAGCACTCTGGGAGGCTGAGGCAGGAGGACTGCTTGAGTTCAAGAGTTTGAGAGCAGGCTAAGCAAGAGGGAAACCCTGTGTCTACTAAAAAAGAGAAAAAACTAGACAGGTTTTGGCAGGCACCTGTAGTCCCAGCTACTCAGAAGGAGGCTTAGGCAAGAGGATCCTTGAGCCCAAGAGTTTCAGGTTGCTATGGGCTAGGCTGATGCCATGGTACTCTACTGAGGGCAACAGAGTAAGAGAGTTAAGACTCTGTCTCAAAAAAAAGATTAAAACTGGAAAAAAAGGCTCAGCGCCTGTGGCTCAAGTGACTAAGGCGCCAGCCACACATACCTAAGGTGGCAGGTTCAAATCCAGCCCAGGCCCGCCAAAACAACAAAGACGGCTGCATCCCAAAAACAGCTGGGTGTTGTGGCGGGCGCCTGTGGTGTCAGCTACTTGGGAGGCTGAGGCAGGAGACTCACTTGAGCCCAGGAGTTGGAGGTTGCTGTGAGCTGTGATGCCACAGTACTCTACCTAGGGGGACAGCTTGAGGCTCTGTCTCAAAAAAAAAAAAAAAAAAAAACTGGAAAAAAAATTAAATTCCTTTAAAAATGAAAAGAAAGATTCCATGCAAACATAGTGTATTTCACAAAAAATATTTCCCAAAATGCCCACAAAGTAGTGATAAGGAAGTAATGCTCTTTTAAATTTCTGCAAATTTCCTTAATGTCTGACTTAAAAGAAAAAAGTGCTATTTTCATGTCTGCTTCTACATTCCACATTTGTTGTGCTATCTTGTTTTGCCAAAAATCTATATGCAAACAATTGAAAAAGGAAGTACAATTCTAATAACTTTACAGATAATTATGGACAATCTTCTTTCACATCATACCAAAACATTATAAATGGCAATTTCTTAAAGGTTAATGCAATGTGGAAACCACATCCATATACTTTCTATATTGTTACTTTAAAATCCATCAGTTTCTCCTGAACTTTAAATGGATTATCTACTCATACATGATTTTATAACAGTATTCACTGGCCATCTAAATATCAATCACTGATTATGCGTATCTTCTAAATATTAACACGATGAATTACACAATATCAACAAATTACATTTATTAATATTATAGAAGACTCATCAGAAGACTCTTTAAGAACTAGAAGCTGTTATGGTCATAGTAGCTAGCATTAAGAAACTTCTTAAAATTCCAATTTCCTCATTAAAGTTCACATTTCTTTTTTTTTTTGAGACGGAGCCTCAAGCTGTCCCCCTGGGTAGAGTGCCATGGCATCACAGCTCATAGCAACCTCCAACTCCTGGGCTCAAGCAAGTCTCTTGCCTCCGCCTCCCAAGTAGCTGGGACCAAAGGTGCCCGCCACAACGCCCGACCATTTTTTGGTTGCAGCCATCGTTGTTTGGCGGGCCCAGGCTGGGGATTCGAACCCGCCACCTTAGGTGTATGTGGCTGGCGCCTTAGCCGATTGAGCCACAGGCGCTGAGCCCACATTTCTTATCACTGGCAAAAAAATACTGTCAGTTGCTTTCGTTGAAGGAACAGATTTACTTTCCTCATTTTCAAAGAGTATCTGCCAAATACTCAAATCTGAATAATATACTAATTCAAATAAAAAACTGTTTTCTGTGAAAAAGCCAGTGATTTACCTTGCAGCTCAAACCACAGGTGCTATTCATAGACATTACCATATTTTGATATGCACAAGTCCTTTACACATTCTACTTCCATTATACAAAAAATTAAAAAGACATATTCAAGGGTCAAGTTGTAAACTCCTTTGTAGGTTCATTAACAAAGATAAAACAAAATTAATGTATTTTAAAGCTTCATCAAGAATATTATTTATGACGGTTACTAATAAAGTTTGGTGATACTGCCTTGATTCATGTTACTGTACCAGATGTTTTACCTTGATTATGCAGCATCACTGCAAAAGTCAACAGAGTGGAAAATAAAATAAAATCTTAGCTGTATTACAAAAGTTGTTGAAAAGCAAATCTTAATACTTAAAAAATAATATAGTAGTAAGACAAACTCTAGAAGCATTAATCAAAATACTGTTATCAGCTATGGTTGAATTATAGGTGATTATTATCTTCCTATTACTGGTATCATCATAAAAATTTTAGCAACAAACATAATAATTTATACAAGTTTAACAGCATGGGTTTTTTTGTTTGTTTGTTTTTGAAACAGGGTCTAGCCATCACCCTAAGGCTGGAGTGTAGTGGTCAGATCACAGCGCAGGGCAGCCTCAAACTCCTGGATTCTGGCAATCCTTCTGACTTAGCCTCCCAAGTAATAGGACTATATGCATGCCACCATGCCTAGATAAATTTTCTATGTTTTTTCTGTTGAGACAGAGTCTTACTATGTTGCCAAGGCTGGTGTGGAAATCCTCGCCTCAAGTGGTTGTCCCATTAAGGGCTCCTAAAGTGCTAGACATGAGCCATATCACCCAGCCTGAAATAATGTGTTTTAAATGTCATTATAAAATCAGGTTGATTTGGGGAACTTTGCAATATAACTGCATAAAAGGACAAATTTATATTTCTTTTTTTTTTTTTTTTTGAGACGGAGCCTCAAGCTATCTCCCTGGGTAGAGTGCCATGGCATCATAGCTCATAGCAACCTCCAACTCCTGGGCTCAAGCGAGTCTCCTGCCTCTGCCTCCCAAGTAGCTGGGACCACAGGCGCCCGCCACAACGCCTGGCCATTTTTTGGTTGCAGCCATCATTATTGTTTGGCGGGCCCAGGCTGGGGATTCAAACCCGCCACCTTAGGTGCACATGGCTGGTGCCTTAGCCCATTGAGCCACAGGCGCCGAGCCCACTTTATCACTCTTGGTAGAGTGTCGTGGTGTCACACTGGTCACAACAACCTCCAACTCCTGTTCTTAGGTGATTCTCTTGCCTCAGCCTCTCAAATAGCTGAAAATACAGGAGACTACCAAAAAGCCTGTCTATTTTTCTTTTGCAATTTGGTCAGGACCAGTTTGAACCTGGCACCTTTGGTATATGTGATTGGTGCATTACCCACTTAGGTATAGGCAGTGCCAATTCCCAGGAATTGCAAAGGCCAATGCAGAAAGATAACTGGAAGGTAAGGGGTTTCAGACCATATTGAGGAACATAGTGAGAACCCATTTGTCCAAGAAATAAGTACAAAATTTCTCCAGCAGTGGTGGTGTGGGCCTGTACTATCAGATGCTGAGAAGGATAAAGTGAGGAGGATTAATTGAGGTCAGCATCTTGCCTTGCTTTGAGCTACGATAGTACCAATGTATTTTTCTGTGGCAAAGTTGGAAACATACCAGCAACTGTGTAAAAGATATGCGGTATAGGTTCAGGAAAAGACCAGTAGCATACAAAATATTTTATACATGTTTCCCAAATGGGATTTATTACCAGGGCTGGAAGTCTAGCTCAATATGGGAAAATCAACTAATAAAACACACTACATTGATAGAATCAATAAGAAAAACCACATGGTCACCTCAATAGACACAAAAAAGGCTTTTGACAGAGGCAACATATCTTGCTGATACAATCTTTTAAAAATCTTAGATGAGACCCTGGAGGTGGGACCTCCAAGAGTTTTGGCACTAAGCCTGGACATGGCTAGTTGGCTGCCCTTCCACTTGAAGCTGACCTTAGGCTCCTTCTCTGCTCTCCGTTCATGAAAGGATGCATCTTTAGGAAATAACCTGGCATCATCAAGGACTGTTCCCTGCTTTTCAATGGAGATGACTTGTAGTTTTAGGTTGTATACTATGGATGAGAACTATTAAGGGTCATAATGTCAAAAACATTTGTTAAACCAAAGATATCTTCCACAAAGTTAACAGAATTGGTAGACCCATCATTTGATGATTTTTCAGAGACTACAACCATCTCTGCTATTACTGCCACATCATTATGTGAGAATAATACAAGTCACAAAAGAAAAAAATGTACCTTTCACATTAGAAATTAGCAGATTTCTAGCTGGAAAAAGGAAAGCTATCTTCCATGAAACAGATTTACCATTTAGAAAATTCAAAAGAATATCAGTGTGAAAATAAATGATGCATGGATAAATATAAACCAGAAACTCAGCATGAACTCGCTTTGAATAAAAGGAAAATTGAAATAGTTGAAACATGGCTAAAAACTCAAATTTTAGAAAGGCAACCAAAACAGGATGGATCAATTTTATTGATAATTGGTACTCCTGGATGTAGAAAGACAACTACTATAAAAATACTATCAAAGAAGCATGGTATTCAAGTAGAAGGGTAGACAAATCCAGTTTCACCAGATTTCAAAAAAAAAAAAATGTTTCAAGATGTCTAATCCTGAACCAGGCTTCTATGTATTTCTCTAACAGTCTCAGAAAGCAGTTTTCAAAGAGTTTCTATTAAGAGGAACAAAGTGTATAATAAACTACAGATGTTTGGAGATGATCTGAGAACTGATAAGAAGATAATTCTGGTTGAAGATTTACCCAACCAGTTTTATCAAGATTCTGGTATTTTACATAAGGTTCTAACAGAATTTATGCAGATTGGCCGATGTCCTCTTATATTTATAATCTGTGACACTCTTCAGTGGAGATAATAATCAAAGATTATTATTTCCCAAAGAAATTCAAGAATAGTGCTCTATCTCAAATAGTAGTTTCAACCCTGTAGCACCAACAATTATGATGAAATTTCTTAAACGAATAGTGACTATAAAAGCTAACAAGATGGGAGAAAAAAAACCATTGTACCTGACAAAACTTCTGTAGAGTTGCTCTGTCAAGGTTGTTCTGGTGCTAGAAGTGCTAGAAAGAACCTCCAGTTTTCTCCTTCAGAAGGAGAGAACAATTTATGGCTGAAGAAAAAAGTAGTATCATTAAAACCAAATGTTGCACTGTCAAAATTAAAAACAAGAAAAAAACCTAATACGGTATTTGAAAATCAAGAAGTCCAAGCTGTTGGTGGCAAAGACGGTTCTCTGTTTCTCTTCAGAGCTTTGGGAAAAATTCTATATTGTAAGAGAACACCTTTAACAGAATTAGGCTCACCTCAGCTGTCTTCTCATTTATCAGAATGTGAATGGGATACTTTGCTTATTCAACCTGAGGAAGTACTAGAAATGTCACAGAGGTCAGGAGAGTTATTTAATTTATATCTTCAACTTGGGTGGCACGGTGGGTGCTTGTAGTCCCAGCTACTTGGGATACTGAGGCAAAAGAATCACCTAAGTTTAAGAAGTGGAGGTTGCTGAGAGCTGTGACGCCAGAGCACTCTACCGAGGGCAACAAAGTGAGATTTTGTCTCAAAAAAAAAAAAAAGAGAAAATTATATCTTCATGAAAACTACATAGATTTGTTCACGGATATAGATGATATTGTGAGAGCCAGTGAATTTCTACGTTTTTAGGATACCCTCAGGCGTGAATGGAATACATACTCTTTACTCCAGGAATATAGTACGTCTATAGCTACAAGAGGTGTGATACATTCCATCAAACCCCGAGGATTTTCTCACTGCCAATTTGGAGTTTCTACCTTTCCACTTTTGCACAAACCCCAGTGGTTTCTAATAAATAAAAAGTATCAAGAAAATTTCATGGTAGCTAAATCATATTTTTCTGAATTCTACCTGACAACTTTATGCCTTCATACTCAGCAATTACCTTATGTTGCAATGCTAACCATTCCAAAGAGAAATAAAGATCAGATTGCTTTTATCCAAGATATTGGCAGGCTTCCTCTGAAATGACACTTTGGAAGATTAAAAATGGAAGCATTGACTGACAGGGAACATGGAATAATAGACACTGACAGTGGAGATGAAGGACTTGATGGAAGACAGCATTCAGAGGAGGCTCAGGGTGACCCCACTCAAACCTCTGAATCTGAAACCTACTGTCTTCCTTAGAGTCAGAACACTGGGAGTGAACTGCCTGCCAGCCAGCCTCTGCCCTTCTCATCCCAGAGAGACATAGAGGAAGAAGACATAATAATAGAAGAATATGAGAGTGATGGGACATAACCAGCCTGTTAGTCAGTTTAATTCATGATTCATTTTAGTTTTATGTGGCACTTGAACAGTGCAGTGGCACTTGAACAAAGTTAATATAATTATGTGAGTTAGAGTTTGTTAATTCTTCACTCTTTTAATAGTTCATCTTGAAGTGAATAGAAAATCAAGCAAACCTTCAAGGAATATACAGTAGTTATTTAATTCGTGAGTATTTAAAGACAGGGGGTCAGTATATGAAGTGTGTTTGAACATTATACCAAATATCACAAAATGTGAAGGACTAATCCAGGATACAAAATCTTTATTGGGGAGGGGGATCATATATATGAATTATAAAATTGTTTAGCATGCAATTATGAGTGTAAATTATTTATGTGCATTATTTTCATTTTATTGTATCTACATTCTCAGATACCATTTTTATATGTTGTACAGTGGGATGTATTAGATACTTTCTGAAAAGTATTTACATAATTCATATCAAAATGAAAATGTTGAACTAAAAAAAATCTTAGATGAGAAGGGAATGTCTTCAGTATTACTAATGGGATATACAGATGATTGGCTACATTTCACATGCAATATACATATTGTAAAATAGTTTTCAACAATCCAAAAGAATGAAGTGAGAATTTATCTTACAATAGAAATAAACCAAAAAAAAAAATAGAAATGAACCTTAAAATCATGATGATAAAAGAAGAAGGCCAGTTACAAAAGACCAGATAGAGTATGACTGAACTCAGAAGAAAACATCAAGACAAGGTGAACTGTCTGCTAGGAGTAGGGGGCAGATGGGGGATGGTAGTGTGGAAGATGAAGCTGAGTGCTAGTAGGTATTTTTTTTATTTTTTTATTAATTTATAGCTGTATACATTAATACAAAAATGGGGTACATTGTACTGTTTTCATATACAAATTGAAATACTTTCATCAAGCTGGTTAACCTAAATTTCATGTCATTTGCTTAGTCATTCTATCAAAACATTTATATTCTAGTTCTAGAAAAGTTCACTTGTATCCTTGTTAGACAGATATATAGATGATCTTTATGGTCAACCTCCCACCACCCAACCGCCCTTCTCCCCTCCCCTTCCCCACCCGCTCCCCATATTCTTGGCCTAAAATTAAGTTGTATCTTTCGTTTGAGAGCTATAGATTAGTTTCATAAAAGGGCTGTGTACATTGGATACTTTTCTTCCATTCCTGAGATACTTTGCTAAGAACAACATTTTCCAGTTCCATCCATGTAAACATGAAGGACGTAAAGTCTCCATTTTTCCTTCTCGGTGCATAGTATTCCATGGTGTACATATGTCACAGTTTATTGATCCATTCATGGATTGATGGACACTTGGTCTTCTTCCATGATCTGACAGTTATGAATTGGGCTGCAATAAACATTCTGATACAAACATCTTTATTGTAATGTGATTTTTTTTCTTCTAGGTATATACCTAATAATGGAATTGTAGGATCAAATGGCAGGTCTATTTTTAGATCTCTAAGTGTTCTCCAGATGTCTTTCCAAAAAAAAAATATTAATTTGGAATCCCACCAGCAATGTAAAAGTGTTCCCTTTTCTCCACATCCACGCCAGCAACTCTGGCTTTGGGATTTTGTCATATTGGTTAATCTTACTGGAGTTAGGTTATATCTCAAAGTATTTTTGACTTGCATTTCTCTGATAATTATGGATGGTGAGCATTTTTTTCATATATCTGTAGGCTGTGTGCCGATCTTCTTCAGCGAAATTTCTCTTCAAGTCCCTTGCCCACCCTGAGATGGGATCACTCGTTTTCTTCTTGCTAATACGTTTAAGTTCTCTATGAATTCCGGTTATTAAACCTTGGTCAGAGACATAACCTGCAAATATTTTCTCCCACTCTGAGGGCTGTCTGCATGCCCTACTTACTGTGCTCTTGGCTGTGCACAAGCTCTTTAGTTTAATCAGGTCCAAATAGTGTATTTTTGATGTTGCTTCAATTGCCCGTGGGCTCTGTCTCATAAAAAATTCGCACAGGCCGATTTCTTCAAGTGTTTTCCCTGCACTTTCTTCAAGAATTTTTATGGTTTCATGTCTTAAGTTTAAGTCCTTAATCCAGTGTGAATCTATCTTAGTTAATGGTGAAAAGTGTGGGTCCAGTTTCAGTCTTCTACAGGTTTCAGCCAGTTTGTCCAGCACCATTTGTTAAATAGGGAATCTTTTCCCCATTCAATGTTTTTAATTGGTTTATCAAGTATAAGGTAACGGTAGGTAGCTGGATTTATCTGTTGGCTTTCTATTCTGTTCCATACACTTACCTCTCTGTTTTTGTGCCAGTACCATGCTGTTTTAAGCAATATCAATTTATAGTATAGTCTGAGGTCTGGTAGGGTGATTCCTCCTGCTTTGTTTTTATTCCTGAGTAATGTCTTAGCTATTTGAGGTCTTTTCTGATTCCGTATAAAGCGAAGTATTATTTTCTCAAGAT
>CAUYQV010010541.1:0-45008 GCA_963574575.1 Galagoides demidoff | reverse complement strand
AGGCGCCCGCCACAACGCCCGGCCATTCTTTTGGTTGCAGCCATCATTGTTGTTTGGCGGGCCCGGGCTGGGGATTCGAACCCGCCACCTTAGGTGTACGTGGCTGGCGCCTTAGCCGATTGAGCCACAGGCGCCGAGCCTGACTTGCTTTCTTTTGAAAATACATGTGTACAGAGGGATGTAACATACAATAGAAATTGACCTTATGATCTAAGTTACTGAATAAGCACTAAAGGTAAACGGGTTTTCTTCAGTGGAAAATGTAATTAAAGCCGTGTTTCCACGTGTTACTCAGGTGAAAAAATGTGCTCTGGCTGTTTCTTTTTAATCTAAATGTATAATGTGCCTTGATGAGTAACAAATTAAAGTTGCTTTTTTTTTTTAAAGCAGTTGCAGCGTGAATAAAAGAACACTGTGGCACTGCATAAATAAACACACTTTGACATTAGCAAATGGAAATGTCTCAGGCTCACCTGGGCGGAAATTTCCTGGAGAAACATAGCAGGTATAACTAGTAAGTAGATGGTAGATGTAGCAATAAAAAGGCTTTACATCACAGAGTGGAAAGGACCAGGAAAGTAATTGAGCTTGCTGAAGAAGTTTTTAATAACACATCAAAGAAATTACGTCTGTATTCTCTGACATCCTATCTTAAGGAGGAAAAGCTCTGACAGCGGGTATAATCTCAGCAGCCATTTTTGAATCACTGTTTTAGATTCTTTAGAGAGGTTATGAGGATAGAATGAGAGATGGAAAAAATAAAAACAAACAAACAAAAAAGAATGAGAGATGGAAGAGAAACAACTCCA
Source organism: Galagoides demidoff (assembly GCA_963574575.1). Lineage (NCBI taxonomy): Eukaryota > Metazoa > Chordata > Mammalia > Primates > Galagidae > Galagoides > Galagoides demidoff. Next base: position 44,199 of record CAUYQV010010541.1, on the reverse strand, counting down.
CCTTGAATGGTGTATTTCCTCTTGGTTTATTATCTACCTCTAAGTTAAAGGAAACAAATTCTTGTGTAGACTGTTAGCTGCCTTTGAAAATTTAGCCCAATCCACTCCAGGTACTTCAAATGCAAATGCCAGCAAGTGTTTCTTATATATTTAGGGGAAAACCTTATTTTTCTTTCTTTTGGTTGTATTTTTCACTCATTGTTGATTTTTCAAAATGGGCCAAGTCTTTTAAAAAGGATTACAGAGAACATTTCTTTCTTTAAAATATTTTCTATAATATCTTATTTAAATATTAAAAATAGGTGCATTCTAAACATGTAAACTACCAAATTTATGAACTGTCATTAGTCAGTATGTTGTATACATTAATCTTTATTATAATAAAATTAAATTTTAGAAAAAATGTCAGTTTCATCTGCTGATTCAGTTTTTTATTATAAGCATTAATCTCAATGGCCTCGACTGATTTGTTTATAACTGCTGTATCTTCCCACATCTATTAGATAAATTCATTTATGCTTAGTCTTAGTTCCTGTTTTGCTTCCTCTGCTACTCAGGTGTTAGTTCCTCTGTTTTGCTGAGTTTGTCATCTTTAATGGCATTTGTCTTCCTCCAATCCGTGGTCATCCTGACCATCATCTTCTTTGTGGTTGACATTCTCTGATGGTGGATATCATCCGCTTAGGAAAATTGCTGCTCTCGATTGTCCTCTGGCTGGTTTTCAGGGAAAGCAGGAGGATGATCCACTGGTAAGGTCTGTCTCAGGTTCTGGCCAGCCTCATGCCATGACCACACCTGTCTAATTTGGACTCCTGGGCCACAACTCCCATGTGGAGGGCTGACACTTGGTCACTGCTGTTTGGCTCTGTGCAGACAGAGGGTATTAGTGGGGAAAAGAGCTGCCTGGTCTCTCCTGCCACAGTGCCCCCAAGAACCCCCTTGTTGGTTGTTCTTAACCCTCTTCTGCTTCCAGCGTCTTCTGCTTTTGTGGAGGGAACAATCTTAGGGCTCTCTTCACCATTTTCATGATACTCTGTGCACACCCTGGATGGGACTGTCTATGGGCCAGTCCAGACTTTACTTTAGGACTTTATACCAGTTTCTGGTTCACTGGAAGTTTTGCTTCTTATTCAGGATCACCATTTGAGGCTTTTGCTGCTGGAATGAAGCAGCTCTAGGATCTGCTTAGTCCACCATTCTGAAATGAAACCAGATGCCCTTGTCTACTCTGAAAATACAAAGTTATCAAATGTCCTAATGCTTTGACTTTCAACTCTGGCTGCACATTAGAACCATGTGGGGAGATTTAAGACAGAATACTGGTGCCCCAGACATTTAGTTGATCAGTGCTAGGGTCATGGGCATTGCTGTGTTTGGTATATTTTAAAAGCTCCCCGGCTTTTGTGAACCACTATCCTAAAATACCAGAGCTGACTACCTCTGAGAGGACCAGCTTTCAAAACAGTCTTCTGCAGAGGCTCAGAACCAGCTGGCAGCCTCACCAGCTGGAACTTTTATCATAAAAGGCTCTGCCCTCCTCAACACACTTGTCCTCCTACATAGAGATAGTTAAGCAATAGATAGTTTATCATCATTTTATCATTAGTCATCACTATGGATAATTAACATTTTTTATTATATCTGTGTTTCTCATCAAATGCCACTCTCATTACAGATTTTTAGAAACTTGCTTAAATAAACAACTTTCTTTTGTGGCTTAGGTATTAATCTGATTGGCCAAGTTCCCTGATCTCTCTATTATATGAGGGGTCTTCAAAAAGTTTATGAAAAAATGTGAATTATGAAAAAGCTATGAATAGATTTCAAAATATTTTTTCCACCAAAATTACCTTATACTATCATGACTGAAAAGGATCTAATTCAAAGCACCAGGAAGAATCAGACATCACTTTGAAAAGAGCCTCTATCAGGGCAACATGAATTCTGCTAAAATTGAAGCAAGAACAAACATCAAATTTATGGTGAAGCTCGGATGGAAGAACGATAAATCATCAGTGCTTTATGGAAACTTTATAGGGACAATGCTGCAAAGAAATCAGCAGTTACAAACGGATAACTCATTTTAAGAAGGGACAAGGAGACAGCATCAAAGATGAAGCCCATTGTGGCCGACCATCTACATCAATTTTTGAGGAAAAAAAATTTAATCTTGTTCATCCCCTAATTGAAAAGGACTGATAATTAACAACAGAAACAATAATCAACACCACAGAGATCTCAACTGGTTCAGCTTACACTATTCTAATTGAAAAATTAAAGTTGTGCAAAATCTCTATTCAATGGGCGTCAAAACCAATGCACCCAGATCGGCTGCACACAAGAACAGAGCTCTCAATGGAAATTTTAAACAAGTGGGATCAAGATCCTAAAGCATTTCTTCAAAGAACTGTAAGAGGAGACGAAACATGGTTTTACCAAGTACAATCCTGAAGACAAAGCACAATCAAAACAATGGCTACCAAGAGGTGGAAGTGGTCCAGTCAAAGCAAAAGTGGACTGGTTGAGAACAAAGGTCAAGGCAATAGTTCTTTGGGATTGCTCAAGGTATTTTGCTTGCTTAATTTTCAGAGGGCCAAAAAATGATAACATTTGCTTCTTCTGAGAAGGTTTTGAGAAAGTTAGCCAAAACTTTAGCAGAAAAACTCCTGGGAAAGCTTCCCCAGAGAGTCCATCTCCATCACGACTATGCTCCTGCAATGCTCCTGCTCATTCTTCTCATCAAACAAGGGCAATTTTGAGAACGTTTCAATGGGAAATCATTAAGCATCCACCTTATAGTCCTGATTTGGCCTCTCTGACTCTTCCAAATTTTCCTAATCCTAAAAAAATCTTTAAAGGGTACCCATTTTCCTTTGATTAACAATGTAAAAAAGACTGCACTGACATGGTTAAAGTTTTAGGACCCTCAGTTCTTTAGGGATAAACTAAATCACTCATATCATTTCTTACAAAGTGTCTCAATCTTGGTAGAGCTTATGTAAGAATGGATACTGAGTTAATAGAGTGCAAGTGGGAGCAGGTATTAGGAACAAGAAAAGACAACTAGGGTGGGGTGTTAGAGAACTTTGAATATCATGGTGTAGTATCACTACCTCCCTTCAGTAAGCTGAAAAAATTTCAAGTCAGGAAACCAGAAAAAAAATATTCAAAACTGGTAATGGTGATGGTGGTGAACTCCAAAGTGGCTAAGACTATTTATGGGCAATCAGAATGTATGTTTAATGAAGAGAATGAGAAGTCACAAAGATACGGAACTTGGCTACAAACTTAGTGCAGATCTGCTTTCTCCCTCACCCCCCATTATAGGCTTTAACTTTGGGAATTCATCAGAATATCTCATTGTCTTAGTTTGGGCTGCTATAAAAAGTACCATGGATTTGGTGGTTTATAATCCACAAAAATTTATTTCTCACAGTGCTGGAGACTAGAAGTCTAAGATCAGGATGCCAGCACAGTCAAGCCCTGGTGAGGGTCTCTTCTGGGTTGTAGATGGCCAACTTCTTCTTGTAACCTCACACAGCAGAAAGAGATCTGGCCACCTCACTGGCCTCTTCTTCTAAGGGCAATAATCCTATTCATAAGGGTTCCACTCTCATGATCTAATCATCTTCCAAAGGCCTCACCTACAAATACATTGACACTAGATATTAGATTTTAACATATGAATTCTAGGGAGACACAAATATCCAGTCCCGAACACCACTAAGCCCAGTGTTGCATGGGTGGGAATGTCCAGCAGCTGTGATTCTATGAGTAGGAGAAGAAGTCATAGAGTAGAAGAAATAAATAGGAAGTGAGGTTGGATGCTGGCTAGAAAGACTCTCTGGAAGGAGAACGGGAAGTTGGTTAATTGGCAGGGCATGAAATTTGAGGGTGGAATAAATCAGAAGAAAATCTTTAGAACTGGCAAGAAAATTGATCAGATTGTAATAGGAGAAAAGAAGCAGACCCACGCTTAGGACATAACTCTAGCTCTGCTTAATCAATGTTTTTATTTTTCCTTATCAAAAATGGAAAAATAATTTCTACTATGTGTCTTGAGCACTTACATCAGTAAAGGGTACAAGGCAAATTACTTTGAAGTAAATCAAGTCTTAACCAGGTTTTCATGAAGTGGAACAATATCCACTATTGACCATTTCATGGTGCTGTTACTAGTAGAAACAGGGCATGCAGTTTGTCTCCAAAAGTGATCATTTCAGAAATCATTTGCAGACCAGGTACCTATAATCCCAGCACTTTGGGAGGCCAAGGTGGGAGGATCACTTGAGGCCAGGAGTTTAAGACCAATCTGGGTAATGTAGTGAGATCCCATCTCTACAAAAAATTTTTTAAAAAATTAGTGAAGCATGGTGGCACTTGCCTATAGTCACAGCTCAGGAGGCTGAGGCAGGAGCAGTCCTTGGGCTCAAGAGTTCAAGGTTGTAACGAGCTGTGATCATGCCATAGCACAGTCTGTGTGACATAAAGAGACTCTGTTAAAAAATTTTTAAAAAAAAATTTTCAAACCCATATAAATCTTTGCTAAGTCTAATAATCTTTGAATCTCCCTTCTTCTAGTCTTTATGAAATTGCTCTCAAAAGTTAAAAAAATTCATATAATGATCAGATCAATGAATTTCTGTATTTATACAGAGCTTAGGCTTGGAGTTAGCCTCTATAAATGGTGACAAGGTAAGAGTCAGACTACAACAACTGCCGTCTCATTGCGAAGTTTTCAACTACAGAAATGGGCTAGATAACAATGTTTCGGTTGATGACGGACCACAAATATGATGGTGTCTCATCAGAGCTAAGAAATATGTGTTTTTTTCAACGATCACCAGCTGCCCAGGTACAAAAAAATTATAATTCCAAAGTCTTGATGTCGATTCCACACAAAGAACAGTCAAGTTGCCCTGTGTGTGCCACTCATGACAGAAGCCCTTTTAGAGCTAAAAAATTTCTGTAACTCAGTGGTTTATGTGACAATTGTCTACAGAATTCAGCACAGTGACATTCCGTACAGGCTGGTAGCTTAGGAGCAGTAGGCTGTGCCACATAGCCGAGGTATGTCACAGGCTGTACCATCTGGGTTTATTCAGGTACACTCTCTGACGACCACACAAAGACACGATCGACTAACGCCATGTTCTTCAGAATGTAACCCCGTCGCTGAACAATGCATGACTGTACATCATCATTTGGTAGTAGGTATTTAGTTACTTAAAATCTCCTCCCAAATGTATCAGGCAAGGCTTCTTGGGAGCCAGACTCACACTAAGAAGCAGGAGCAACTGCTGAGTCTTAATGCCAAGTGCTGGCCAGGGCTGCTTTTTTGTTTGGGGTTACTTGGGTGGGAATGGGGTGACTGAAGGAGGCAAATGTCAAGTTTTTAGAACAGCTAAAAATGAAAATAATCCAAACCAAAAAGAAAAAAAAAAACAACACCTAATAGCAACAAAAAGCAGCTACACATAAGTACACTTAAGAGTCTCTTTCAGGGACACAGTCCTTCCATTTGGAGAGGTGCATGCTGGGCACTGCAGGGTATGCTGTCTGCTGTCCTCTGCCTGAAGCAAAGCTTATCTTAAGTGATGATTTGGAGCAGACGGCCCGCTGAGGACATTTATCCGCCTGCCGGGTGTTTTTGCCGCTGCTACCTGTCCAGCTTAGCAGCCGACTCATCCCAGGGCCCGCAGTCCAGCCCTCTAATGATCTGAGGGACAGTGAACTGGCCCCCTGTTTAAAAAGTTAGAGGACCCCTGCTTTGGAGTTTCAAAGAATTAGTAAAGCCTCCTTATTGCCCACAATTCTTCTTCTGATGGTAGTCATGAAAGGGCCAAAGGGTCCCCTATTTCTCACTTAGTAAGGCTCAGAATCATCTTGAAGACTTAACATGGAGAAAAATGAGGGTGATGAGAGGGCAGAGAGTGACAGCTGCCTACAGCACGGATGGGGCGAAGTGAGTGTGTGACAGCCGTGAGAGAGAGCAAGAAAATGGCACCGAAGGAGAAAAGGAGGAGGGAGGATGAGCTCCTGCCACGTCCACCGAGAGCAAGGCTGGCTGGTACTGGAGGCTGTGAGTCCAGCTTCCTCCCTACTCCTAAGCGCACAGTCACTGTAAGTCCTCTCAGACTTCACAGGCACTCGCCACATGTGATCCTTGGAAACTGCTCATTTTCATCGCACTGGCCTTTTGTGACACTTCTAGGCACCTACTTCCCCTCCAGGGGCTGCTGCTGCTGCCTGCATCACACATCCTCTCCTGCACTCTGATGCAGCCCAGCTGAGGACTGCCTGCACTTTGCCCATCACCACATGGCATCATGTCACAAGCATGTGCATCACATGAATTTTCTGGAAGTGATTAGCCTTTCAGGGATGTAAAGCTGTACAGCCAGCTGAGCATTGTGGGGCAGAAGTGCATTTGGAACTTAGCCACTGGTCCCAGAATCAGCACAAGCTTTTGGATAAATCTTCATGTGGATGTCAGGAGGACATGTTTACATGTGTGTAGGGGGTTGGAATCTTAGTACATTTGCTTTGCTATAAAGGAACACCTGAGGCCAGGTAATTTATAAAGAAGAGAGGTTTACTTGGCTCAGACTGTTTAAGACGCCTGGCACCAGCATCTGTTTCTGGTGAGTTCTTTAGGAAGTTTCCACTCATGGTGGAGGGTAAAGGGGAGCCCACATTACCGGGGAGAGCAGAAGCAAGAGAGGGGGGAGGTGCCTGTCCATTCACAACAGTCAGTTTTCATGGGAACTAGTGGAGCAAGAACTCACTCTTTCGATGAGGATGGCACCAGGCCACCCACGAGGGATTCACCCCTGTGATCCAATCTTCTCCCTTTAGGCCCCACCTCTAAAACTGAGGATCAGATTTCGACATGGGGTTAGGCAAGGCCAAACAAACCATATCCAAACTATAGGATGGGGAGCGGGTGTCTCATCTCTAAACACATGTTCTAACGGTTTTAAAAAACTCAAACGTGCCCGCTCAGTCTCAAGCCGCGTTAGTGAGCTCATGCATTGTTAGGTACCCACACGCTTGGTACAGTTTATCAGGGGAGCCAGGTCACAAGTATATGACTGTACTTACTGTTCAGACATCTCCTAACATCCACCTGCTCCCATCTCCCTGAAGACTGAGTGTGCAGTGGCATCTGTGGACATCCATGGTGGAGCTGAACTTGTCAACTCGATGGGTCTGCACACTCGATCTGACCTTCCAGCCGTGAAATGGAGCCTCACCGAGGCTTTGCACGGAGGTCACACTCTCCCTGGCAATGATGTCCATGAATTGCTATTGTGTTTGCACTGCCCTGCCCACAGTCCCCACCTATTTTAGACAGCACATGGCTCTGACTCACAGAAAAGAGCGAAGAACTGCACAATGGCTATAAAGTACACCGCACACCCACTGCCTTGGGCAAGTGCCCAAAACAAGCAGGGCTCTTGGGGTCTCAGGTGAGGCCCTTTCTTTCCTCTGCTGACATCTGTAAACAAATCCAGCAAGTGAGGTCAAAATTTAGCAAGAAACAAGCAAACATTTAAAAATATCTCCCAAACATACAAGTTGACAACTTGAGCAAGAATGTGGGGGCAAAAACAAAAAAGTAAAGTCATTTATAACTTCATGTCTTCTAGGATATAGTTAGCTCTGCCCAGATGCTGTGGGTGGGAAGGAGCCTGGAAGAGCCTCATCAACAAGGGTTCTGAGGCCCCCAAAGAGCACATGGAGGGCCTCGTTAAAGGGGCCAAGGGCTGGGAGATGTCAAGTGTCCTTCCCGTTGGGATCCTGCCTTTGCTAGGTTAACTCTCAAAGGTTGTTTTAGTGAGATCGCTTCAGCAGCAAGGTGGAAACCCTCTCAAATTAGCTCAAAGAAGTTGTTTTTGGTGTGGAGACAGCAAAAAGAAAGGCGGGTGCTTACTCGAGGTATAAAGGTCTTTGGGGAGTTTTGGAGCTGCTGAGGAACAAGGTGTCAGTCCGTCACACATGGATGAAGATGGGCCACCACCTGGGCTTTTCTTGTTCCAAGATGAACTCTTTTCTCTTTCTTCTTCTCATTTCCAAACAATATTCTTCCTTACTCACGGTTGTCTGGAAAGAGGTCTTGAGTCTGATAGTCTTTCCTGAAGAGTTCCGGAATATTCTCTTCCCAGTAAGAAAAAGATTTGTCAATTGCCAGTTTCTGAGGTAAGATTAATATCTTCACACTGTTCTCATCTTTAGAAACAGTAAAAAGGACGGTCCCCTCCGCAGGCCTCTGTGACTGCCAGGTCTGCTTGCACAATTTGCATTCTGATCCAGCATTTCCCCCTGTGCTTTCAAAGACTCTGGAGACTCCACTCCCAATCTGTGTAGGATGAAAGATAGCCTTTCCCAACCTCACAGAGATTTCTCTTCAGACCTCCTATTTATGGAAGGTAGTACCAATGTTCTTACTGCTTTCCACCTACCCACAGCCGGGCACAGGGGAGCCCACCTGACTTAGGCCAGAACACCAGAGGGTGAGTCCAGCTCTCCACTTACTGGCTGCTCTGAAAGCCTCAGTTTATTCATCTGTGAAAGACAGAGGCAATAATGGAACAAAAAAATAACCCAGGCTGATTCCTTTGGTTTGAAAGAGAAATTATAAAGCCCTTAGGAAAAAAAATTATTTTATTTCTCTTAGGGGAATTTTTAGACCAGGAATTCATCCAGGCCTGAGAATATTCTTCAGAGCATATTCTCTCTCTCTCTCTCTGTGTATCTCCAGTCCCAATCTGTTTTTAACCCAAATACATGGGATAACCCTAGGAAACCTAAGGACTCTGGAGCCTTGGGTTGTGATCTGAGGGTCTGAATCTCAAACATTTTAGATAAGAAACATATACTATGATGTATAGTGATAGTTCCTCTTCTCTCTTTCATTTACTGCTGGAAAAATTTGAAGCTTGGCAGTCTACCCTGCTGTGGTGGATGTTTAATTATCTGCTTACCATCTCTCTTCCTATGGTAACAAAACACTAATTTACTTTCCAACTCCTTCTTCCCTTGCCTCGTCTGAAGTGATCCTGGCTCCAGGCCTCGAGACTGGCTCTGGGTCTGGAAAGACAGAGGGGCAGTGATTGGTCCAGAGATGAGCAGGTGCCCCACCTTGGCCAAGAGAAATCATCCCTAAGATTGTTGGACTGTAAGAGGTGGCTTTCCTTGAGCTCGTAAGCTGGTAGATGGAGCTCTTGTGACCACCTTTCCAACCTTTGGGGAATACCTAACAGTGAATGAAACTAACACAGAGCAAAGCAGAACTGAGAGGAATGAGGCAGTGAGAGTGTCCTCTGTGTACTCGCTAAAGCCCTGGGTCACACTGGGTCAGAAATCACCCACTGACCTTTCCAGGTATATGTATCAATAATTCTTAATTTTTCTTTGAGCCAGTTGGAGTTGGACACATATTTTACAACCAAAATGTAAAATGTACACTCACATAGCTGAGCTACTGACAAATTCCTAGACCCCATGTTTTCCACATGTACTTACTTTCATCTCTTACACCGCATTGACTCACAAGTTTTCTCCATTATCCTACAGTAATCCTCGCTGGGCCACGGGGCTGCCAAGGTTCAGCCAGCAACTATGCTTACTTCCTGCAGACATGGCTATCTCAACATTAAAGCACCAAGTGAGCTTCTCTTCTGAGTTTCACACAGTGGCCTTGAGATCCTTTGGAAACAAATGGCCCTGGTCCTGCCATGCGCCTCATGGCACAGGCCGTTCTGTGGCTATCCTTGGCTGTGCTTCCATCCCACTGCTTAAGCAGGGTTCTCACGCTGCAGGTAACAGTCAAGTGCACCTTGGCCTTCATGTGGAGCCTGAGTAAACAAGCTCCTGGACATGGGCCAACTCCTGTCAGAGCACATATGTCCTCACTCATTTGCAGGAAACAAATCCAACCTGGCTAACACCAGTTGGAGGCCACTGAGTGTTCCTAGGACGCTGTGTTCAGGCAGAATATCAACGTCAGCCCTGGAGCTGGCAGGGACAATCCCGAGCTAGCACAGCCGTCCCTGGGTGCGTCCTCTCTGTGAACTGGTCTCCCTGTTCCTCTGCACAAACCCTGGGAAGACGGGGTCCTTGAAGGTTCAGTAACATTTTACCTTTATGGGAAGGGAGGAAAGAGAATAAGAGAGAGAAGAGAACAGGGAGCAGAGGCTGGAGGGGGCCAACAGTGCCTTCATTGTGCCATTTAAATTAGTACAGAAATAAGACTACCACTTAAATAGTAAGACAGTCACACTAAAGACAATTTAATGAGTGTAAACTCTTTGTGCTATTAGTTTATGAAATTAGGCCATCAAAAATATGTGCTACTAGACATAATTTTTTAGTACTATATGGAAAGATAGATATTAGAGAGAAAACCTAATCCATACAGTCACAGAAGCCTCCCTCCATGGCACCAAATCCCTGTCCCTCTCTCCCTATAATATCAGGTTTTTATTTCATTCTAGAAAAACGTGTGTGTGTGTGTGTAAACACATATCAGACATAACATACACACGCATATATGTGTCTGTACATCTATAAAACATAAAATTTTTACAGATGCTCCTCAAATTACAGTAGGGTTACATCCCCATAAAAGCATTGTCAATTGAAAATTTCATAAATTGAAAATGCATTTAATACACTTAGCCCAGCCCACCTTCCCTGTGCTCAGAACGCTTACATTGGCCTCCAGCTGGGCAGAGTCACCATACTGGTTGTTTGCCTTCATAATATCAGGGCTGCTGCCACCCCGCATCACAAAGAAGCATCTTACTGCATATTGCCAGCCCAAGAAAAGACCGAAATTCAGAATTCAAAGTATGGTAAAAGCGTATTGCTTTCGTGCTATCATAAATTACAAACATTATAAGTGGAAGTACTGTAAGTCAGGAGTTATCTGACACACACTATTATACATAGATACTTCACACAAATGAGGCCAAACTGCAGATGCTCTTCCATAACTGACTTTTTTTCACTTACTCATACAACCCGAGCCTCTCTCATAGCAATGTATACGGCTGTGTCTTGTTCTTGCAATGCCTGCCTCCTGATATCCTATGGAACAACTTTCAGGTTCTTTACCATGCTGGCTGTGGCAAACAATACCACTTCTGATGTGTAATCTACAGGATGAAACCCTGATTCTGGGAGTGCTGAATTAACGACTCATCTATATTTTTTAATTTTTGATAAGTAATACCAAATAGTACTTTATTAATAATAATCAGCATTAAATTAGCATTAAATTTCATTATTGGCATATAATTAAAAACCTAATTTTAGCTTAACCACATAAGATTTTATTCTCACTTTGTAAAATCAGTACAGAGGTAGGCAGTTCAGAGAGTTGTCAAGAATCACCAGGAGGAGCAGTGGGCTCCGTCCAGCTCTCTGCTCTGCCACACGAGATGTGCAGCTTTCATCCTCAAAATCACCTCCCGGTCCAGCTTTAGACCTCACATCTTCACTCCAGGCAGAAAGAGTAAAGGGGTAATAAATAATGGGGCATGCCAGATGAGCTAGCTCCCTGAAGGAGCCTTCCAGGAAGTCCCATATAATATTTCTGCACACACTTCTTTGGCTAGAATTAAAACACGTAGCATGTCACTGTAAGGGAACCTGGAGAATGTAGTCTTCATTTTGGGTAGCAATGAAACTTGCAAAACAATTAAGGTTCAGCTACTAAGGAAGAGAAGGGGGGAGGCAATTAGCCTCTCCTGCAACACCATTACTCATCTTGATACATTCCAAAATTCTTTTTTTTTTTTTAATTTTTAGCAGAAAGAGCTGGATATATACATCTAAGACAAAAAAGTTGCTCTACAACTCCCACTTCCTTGGGGTTCTGTTTCATCTCTCTGTTCTGTGGGCATTTGGCTGTGCAGCAGGAGAGTTAATCTGTATGAGCTGAGAGGACATGGAGCTCTGAGAGATGTTTCTGGTACCACAGCCCTAGAAATTATTATCACAAGAAAGCTCTGGCTCCTTGCATAATGAGCCCCATGAACCTATCACCTGCTTCAACAAATATCAACTCAGAGCCAATCTTATACTCACCAACCCCTTCCACTTTGACCATATTTTTTTGAAGAAAACAGTTATATAATATCATTTCTAAATATCTCAGCACAGTATCTCTAAAAGATTAAGGACTCTCTTAATCATTATCACATGTAAAATAATAATTCCTTGAAACAAAAGTCACTTATCAACTTTTCACATCTCAAACTTTTTAGCAAGTTGCTTGAATCAAGATCCTATATAAAATCTCTATATCGCAATTGGTAGCCATCTTTAAGATTCCTTTAACTTGTAGGTTTCCCCTCCATCTCATTTTCTTATAAGTAAAAACATTATTAAGGAAAATTTAAAATACATAAAAAGTCTGTAGACATTTGAATTCGCAAACAATGATCTAAATAGTACTCAAATCTGCCTCCTTTTCTCCATTTCCAACCTCCTCCCCCTCAACCCCTTGCCACCATCTTTTCTTCCTGGACCAATCCAATGGCCTCATAATGGACATCCCAGGCACCACTCCATCTTCTCCCTGACACATATCTGTACCCATCTGCTTAAATAAAAAAGAGTAAATAGACAAACAAAGGCATTGACAAAGACCTCATGATACATGTTTTCTTATGTTCAAAAACATATCTCTAAAGGAAATTTCCAAATGCAACTTCCATAAACAATGGATGCTCACCTGAATATCTATTAGATATCAAGTGGTACCTTGAAGTATTTACGTAATAAAATCTCCTACTTGTCGCAGAGAGGATTGATCAGGTCTCTGGTGCATACATTCTCTCTGCTAATGCCTTGGGTCTTATCAAAGTCCACTTTCCTGGTTCCCTTTCTGTACCTCCTGCTGTTGGAGGATAGTCCTTTCAGGATTTAGTTCCCATCTTGGATCTATCTCTGCTAAAATCCCTGAGCTTCTCTGCTTTCAACCTGTCTTTGTTCCTAGTTTTCGCTTCTGTCCTTAGATCTCAGCGTGGCTCTGCCCTTTCCAGCTTTGGACCTACCCACTTTCAGAATTGCCCTTTACAATAGATTCCACTGGTCCATTCTGCCAAATCTTACACACACAGACACACACACAAAACCATCACCACTAACAACATATGAGTTCAGATCATTTTTTCCTTAATTAGCCATATTAAATTATCACCATACCTCCTACCACCTTCTGTTCTAAAGGAATTAACTGGCTATGAGGAACTGAAGCAGATGAGTATATACACAATAACAATGCCCTTTCCTGCACATGAATACAGTGACTACTGCCTTCCTTGGCTTGGAGATCCAGTATTTGGGTTAATCAAGATTGCCCAGGGTGTTGAATAATCAGAATTCACTGTGCCTACTAAGGTATAATGTGTATTCAAATGTGAATTTAGGTTGGTGATGAAGACATAAAGTCTTGTTTCATCCATCAGGCTTCCTGGATAAATTATACTTTTATAATCCTAGGTTTGAATCTGTACAACAGCTAAAGAAGGGAACGACCACACAAGGAATAGTGACTTTTCCAGTTTGTTCATTCTGTTTTCTTCCCCTCTCCAATCTCAAATGTTCTTAGATTACCGGTGGGACAAATGGTCTTCCAATATAATGTTCTCCTTAGGAGTTTCTATCTCTGTTCCTTTCAGTGGAGTCAACGAATACCTTCCCAGTGGCTATCCTGCAGCTCAACTTTCTGCCTTCTACAAATAGAGCTTGGCTCCAGCTGGCTAATCCTGTGCCCCTTGAACTGGCCCAGCAGGGAGGTGCAGAGCACTGTGGCATGTCTTATATAAGACCCTACACGTGAGAAGCAGTTCCCAGCAGACACAGGAAGGCTCCACACAGGGCCCTCACATAGTCCCCTGCCCTCCTACACCCAGCAGCTCTGGGTTGTGCAAGTTGTGGGTCATTTACCCACTTGTTATTTTTACGCTATCCCTGGCAGCTATTTGACTTGGAAATCTGAGGGAAAGGATCCTTCTACCTGCTAAATCTAGACCCAGAAAGCAAGTAGCCTTTAAAAGAACAAAGTTTGCGAACCTGCCCAGAGACTGAAACCCTGTGGTCCCTCAGACCGTCAGGAGCAGGACGCAAAAGATGCATGTGCCTCAGTGGCCTACTGAGCCCCTTCTGTGAAGAGATTAAGGCATCACCTTCAGTGCAGCCGCCAGTCCTCCTGCAAGAGAGTCCTAGGGTAGAACATCGGCTACCAGCCCTGGTGGTACCACAGCCAGGCACTTTCTGTTTAGACAAAATACCGTAACAGAATTTTCTAGCAGTAAGCCTGAACTGTCAGTGAACAGAGAGCCTTTGGAATTGGTAACAATGCAGAGTGGGAGTGGGGACATGGACACTGTAGGCTCTGAGGTTCCAAATACTCCAGCCTGGAGGGGCTGATAGGTAAGAGCCCTTCTCTGTTCACTGGCCTTGATCCTGCTCTTGCCTCCCTTCACCTCTTTGCCCAGACTCTCCTTGGCCCAGTGCTGACATTCCCCAGGCCCCCAGACTGCACAGAAGCAGAAACAACTTTGAAAACCCATCACAATCCTTCTGTTAATATATCATTTTACAGTTTTCAAACCCTTTTACTTCCATATATGTTTTGACTTTATCAAAAGCCACTGAGCCAGGCAGTGCTGACTGTATCACCCTCACTTCACACACGCATAAAACAGTGTTCCAGAGAGGTGAGTAACTGGTCAAAGGTCAGACAGGGTGGCACAGATACCCCACTCTGGGTTTAGGTCTACCTCTAGCACGCCCTCTCATGCAGCTGGATTCTGACCAAACGCCAGTTTCTTTGACCCCCAGCTGGACAGCAGCCCCACTCCAATACATGTGTCATCAAGATAATGAATTCCCTCAGCTCTCCCACTGCGTCTGACAAGCTGTTTCCAACTACCTTCAGCTGAAATAGCTTTCTGAGCTTGGCTAGTTCTCTGGCGACGAGTGCAGAGCTGCAGGCCCCATGCTTACCCTAAATGGACTCTTAGCTGGGCGAGTTACATAAAGGCTTCTGGAATTCTCAGAGGAAAATCATGAAACAAGCACTAGAGCTGAGAAGGACCTAAGGAATGATCTAGCCCAGCTTCTCACTGCATTATTAGGGCAGAGAGACTGGAGAGGCTGGCTGGCCAGTATAGATTTTGGGGTCTAGACCCCAAATCTTCTGAAAGCTCTTTTCCTTCAGCCCAGAACATTTCTTGCCTTCTAATCCTCTTCTAAAGACTTGGAGTTTTCAGTTTTGCTGGTTTTTTTGTTTTTAAGATGGCAAGTTCGTAAATCCAAGTGTGGACAACAAATGTAGGCTTTCTTTTCACTATTGCAAGATCCTGCTCTTCCTTTATCCATTATGCCCAGTGCAAAGATTAGAAAATGTCAATGGAGGAAGACATTATTTATACATTCAGCCCTATGCTATAAAATATTCTGTAGCATCTTTTTAAAAATATATGTGAGACTAACTTCAAAACATGAGATTTTCTCTTTCAAATGAGACCAAATGTCTGACTGAGTAGTAGAAACACCATGCTTGGAAGGATTTGCAACTCTTCTTTGGGATTTGTCCTTAGAATCTATAGCTCAGTTTTCCGCAGTAATAATCTTCCATCTTGGTAAACCTGGACTACCAGGGTCTTCTCCAGGAAAAGCTCAAAAAAAAAAAAAAAAAAAAAAAGGAAAGAAAAAAGACTCCCTCATCTCCTCATTCTTCTTCATTTTTCTACTGTGGTGATTCAGAAAACATTGACCATTTGTGTGGCCTGAAGTCTTCTTCTACCTGTAAGAGTCAATAGTTCTTGAAAACCCCATTGTGCCTGAGATGGAGAGAAACTCGGCACTGTGCATCTGGTCCTTGCCACTCATGCTCAAGAGAACAGATCAGTCTCCCTCCAGGATCAAGTAAATAACTCCAGTGAGGTTTGATGGGAGGTCCCCTTCCTCCTCCTCCCAATCTCTGGACTGTTTGCTGAGGTCAAAAATTTATTTTGCGGCCTCATATGCCAGAGGTGGTGGGTTCAAACCCAGCCCTGGCCAAAAATTGCAAAAAAAAAAAAATTATTTTACGAATGGCTGCCTATAGAAGGGTAAGGGTGAGAACTGGCCAAGAGAAAGAGGATCAAAGTATTGACATCTTCCATTCTGCAATAAAAGATTTTTTTCACATCAAGGAAAACATCTGGCTGAGTAACCTAGTTAAGGGACTGCCAGGAAAGAATAAGCCTTTAAACAAATTTTTGTGTAAATAACACATTTCAGAAGTTCCTGTTATGAATAACTAGAGAAGACAGAAAGTATGAAACACCCTCTAGAGGAGGGAGGATGCCTACGAATGGCGGGAGAAGAGCTCATGAGGGCTCTTTTCCTCCCAGCTTACCCAGAAGAAATGTAATAATGGCAGCAGAGGATGGGGTGGCATAGAACAAACGATGCTTAAGTCCGACCTTCTTCAGTTCTATTAGTACCTCCTAACACTCTCTAGCTAATTTTATACTTATAACTTTTTTCCCTTTTTTTAAAGAAAAAATCCCTCCCAGATTAAATAAATTTAAGCCAACATAATCTGAATAGGCCCCTAAGTGTGCCTGATGGACATTCTGTAACAGTTACATGGGTAGGCTACTCTCATGGGCAAGGGAGGAAAGCGCTTAGAGCCGCTGCCTTTACTTGGATATACAGGAGGGACTACATATATTTTTTATGAATCAACCTGATTTCCATGTGCAAGTCCTACCCTGCTAGTGGTATACATATGCACACATAGACACATTACCCTAAGGATGGCTGCCCTGTTCATGCTTGAGACACAGCAATTACAGCTGGAGCTGGAATGCCCAGAATGTGTGTCCTCAACCCCTCACCACCCCTGGCCTGTCATGCCATCATCTCCTCTGAGGATTGGCTGCTTCTTAGGCTCGCTCTTGAACTGAATGAGGGGCACATTCCCTGCTCTAGACACCTAAATACCACTTCTGCTTCCAGAGGACCTCCTCATCACCAAAGGACTTCCTCTAAGGCACCCACCTCCTCTCTCAATCTTACCCTCTTTCCTATTCTTTTATGATGATCTTTTGGTCTATTATACTCATAGTATGATGATTAACAAATGAAATATTGGTTTGTCTTTCCATCTTAGCAGAAGACCCTGATCAGGAAAGTCCAAAGAAGACAGGAGACTTTACAGTAAGTCCTTATTACTGCAGACAAAAATGGAGACAGGAAAGCAAATATTGCAGTTCCATATTAAAATAGAATGATTGTTTTCATAAGTCCACATGTCATCACTTGCAGCTGGCCTTGCCTCACCATTTCTCCAGCCACTGGGAGAAAATGCTGTCATAAGCTGGAGGAGAAAGCCTCTGATGACTGCAGACGGGGCGTGGGAGACACTTCAATGGCAGACTGCAGGCTGCATATAAAGGAGTGCTCCTTTCTAGGCTTAATCCCAGAACAGGCAGAAGACTCCCTAAGGGAGTACTTCCCTCACTTTATATGGTTGATTCAAATATAAACCAGGTTTGTTTTTCCTCCTCATACTTAGTGAGTCAATATTTGCAAAAGAACTGCAAATATCACTACACAGAAATGTTATTACTATGTTCCTGTGGTCTCACTCATATTATTTGCTTATTGTTTTTCTGCTCCAGGTTTATTGCAAGGCCTCTTAGAGGTGGTCTTCAGCTAGGGGTATAATGGTATACTCTGTGCAAAAATGGCCACAGAGCCCCTTCTGATGTTCAGAAGTAGTCAAGTAAACCTTAACCTCTTCTCATTCCCTTAGACAGAAGGATTGCCCCGGTCCTGCAGGGCAGGAGAGCTGGCCCGTGGGCATTTACTCTGCGCAGTGCATAGCTCCAGTCCAGTCATACTGTCAAGAGAGCCCAGCACGAGGAAAAACACATCTCTGTGCAAATGGGGCTCAGTACCGTAGTGTTCTGGTCTTGTTTGGTGGTGGTGCGGTGCACCCTGATTCAGCTGAATTCCTTTTACATTGACAGAAGCAGCAAGCAAGTGCATAAGGAAGTCTGTGCCCCAAGACATGATGAATTAGATTCAGGGATGAATCAGATCTTTTAGGGAAAAGGAGCTTCTCTTAGGGTGCTTCCTGAGGTCAAGTAAACTCAGATACAAACCGAGCTAAGTGTTTTGTAGGATTTGTAGGTGAGGATTTATAGTTTCCAGTTCAAGTCTATGTACCATAAACTCACCCAAACAGCACCTTGTTAATAATATTTGCAATTCCACTAATATTACCCAGCTTAGGCCTGAGCACACTAGAGGCATGGAATCAATAGATCTCAGTTGATTCATCTATGTTCAACTTGTGACCAGCACACCCCAGAAGAGAAATGCTTCTGGCAACACCTTGCTGATGTCGGGCCATTTGAAGTACACTCTGAATCACTACTGATACTTTATAACTCAGGAACCCAGGGGAGCCCGTCCCTGTATTTGGTCACCTGGCATTTGTGAGCCCTTAGAAACAGCATTGCCAAGTTTCCCCAGGATGTTTAGCATCAGTTGCTCATCCTAACATGCTCATAGTGCACGTGTCAGGTAGCCCTGACAGTTGATGAGCCAGGAAGAATACTCCAAATGACAGTAGGCTGGGAACCTGAGGCAGAACCACAATCAGAATCCTAGATAATTGTTGTGCATGACCCAAGACACGAAATGCTGAGTTAGATAGATTTTCATCATTGTACAATTGGCCCATCATTCAAAGACCTAGCTTCTCTTGAAAACCCTTTTCAACCACTCCAGGCCACAGTGACTCTTTTCTAAAGCGCCCCTCCCCAGCCACTTTCCACCCCTAACATGCATTTTATCTGTGTGTTATGTTGGTTCTTAATCATATCCTCTCTGTACAGTCGATCTTTATCAATACTTAAGGATGATCTTGTTTGTATTCCTCTACCTCTCCTAGCACCGTGCTTATCATCAGATGGGACTGGGAATGGAGTCTTGTGGCCACCATGAGCTTAAACGGCTGCCAACTCAGGATAATAAATGGATGGAAGAGTGAACCAGGATGTACTCCTCAGCTTGACCCAAAAAGGATGCCTGGACAACCCACTCCCAGGTGCTGCCTCCTTAGTGGTCCCCTCCAAACCAAGCAGGTAATAGTCATTGCCTCTCTGCAGGAGCCCTGCTGGGCAGACACTGTACTGTGAAGTGCTGACTGGGCCTGGCAAGTTCATGTAGAAGCAGGCTCCTGAGCTAACCTTGGAATGAGCACCCACAGCTTGCCAGCTTGCCCTCGAGGGCTCAACAGCAAAGGCAGAGCTGAGTAACTCTGGCCTCCTGTGTTCAAATCCACAAGCTCAGGAGAGTCTAATTGCTCATAGAGAAGTCACTTGCTGTGGCATGTCCGCACCTGTCTACCTAACAAACTTCCCATTTAATCTGTTTATTCAAAGAAAATAAAAACACATACTTAATTTCAGAAAAACAAATAGTAAAAATGTTCACTGTAGAACATTTGGGAAATGACTAAAAGTGTTCACAGTTTGAAAGTTATTCATTATCTTACCACCCGGAGATAAACACCAGTAACATGCTGGTATATATATATATATACATATATATATATTTTTTTTTTTTAGTCTTTTTCCTATATAAAAATTTTGCTTACTGAAACTGAAAACTGTACAGTTTCGTAATCTGTTTTCACTAAATACTAGCATTTCACTTAGCATCTTCTCATGCTTCTGTTACTATATTGTTCATAGGTCATGTTAATGCTCTCAAAGGGTGTAACTGGGAAACCTGCCTCAACTCAGTCCACTAAACTCTTTTTAGGAAATAGTCAAATAGGGCTTCTTCCTTATGAAGAAAATGAATGTAATTTCTCATGACAAATGAGTTTTTCAACTGTATAAAAATGGCTAGTGTGGCTACCCCTGTTGATGCCCCGCACTTCCTGGATCTAATCGCCTGCAGGAATGAATGGTGGAAGAATGGTCTTCTCCTTGTCAGCTGAGGGCTTCTCATCTAAAGCACAAAGACTTTCTCTTCCTCTGCCTTGGAGTTTTCTCCAGGATTCAAAGCCCCAGGGGCAATCCTCAGCCAAAAAGAGGAGAGTTGGTAGATAAATACCCCTTTCCTTGACTCACGAGGGGAAGGTTTTGAAGCCCTTCTACACAGTGACTCTAAGATTTCAAGGAAGGACAGAGCCCCAGATGCCCTCCGGGTGGTCACCCACTTAGCATTGGCTTTTCTCTCTTCTCTGTCTCATCATTCCCACTCCATCTAGGGGTCTACTCCCAAATAAGCCCCTAAACTCAGACCTTATTGCAGGGTCTGTTTGACAACAGGGCCGACCAAGCAGAGACAGTCATCTAAAAAGCTTATCTAAGAACATAGGGGGGAAAAGAATGTTTCATAATTGGCCAATAAATTATTTACCAGTACTAATCACACACTCCTCGTGGAAAACACACGTGCTCTCGTCAGTAACATCCTTCCTTTCTGAATTATCCTGAACCCCTCCAGCCCCTTTGAAAATTCTCTCCATGATTTTGAGTGAAAATAGAATGCCAGTCCCTATTTCTTTGGTAATCATTCTTTAGAACTCACATACCATTTGTCTTTAGGGCTATTTAAAACCAGCCCTGTCACCTTAAGCAGTGGCTCTGGGAAGAATCTGGAGATGCAGTAATTTGAAATATCAGTGGATTTAAACAAGCTGAAGTGTCTGCTAAATCCAACCAATAGGTTAATAGTCTTTGTTTATACAGCGTGGCTTGATATAAACCTGCAGCAACAGTCAAGTACCACATAAATAACTTACTGAGGAGTGCTCAAGGCCATTTCAAGTAGCAATGGATAGTTTAAATAAATTAGAGAGCCAAAGAGTCTTTGAAACCTCAATCTGTTTACAAAAGAATTGAGTCTCCTCTTTCTGCATAAAATAATGCAAATCTTAGCACACCTCTGGAACGTTCTCCTATGAAGCATTTTAAAACCCAGTGATTAAAGAGCCTATGGCCCTGCCCTGTTCCCTCTTTCTTAGGATCTTCACTTCCTACACTATTGGAATGGGTCCTAGTGACCACTCTGCTGTTAATCAGATGTGTGACTTTAAGCAATTCACTTTTTCTCTCTGAATATCAATTGCCTCATCTAGAAAGCAATGAATTAGTTCTCTTCAAGTGGTGGCCTTCTTACCAGGGACGTCAGCCTGTGCCCTGCAGGCCACATGAGATTTTGTGAGGACTTTTGTTTTGCTTATCTGTGATGTTGGATATCACAAGAAGTATGCATGGGCTTTTATTTTGCTCATCAACTTTCATTAGTGTTTGTGTGTTTAATGTGTGGCCCAAGACAACCCTTATTTTTCCAATGTACAGCAGAGGAAAAAAAGGCTAGACACCCCTGCATGTAACTCATAACTTACTACATTCTTCAACAAAGTAGGGGCTTCTAACCTTGGCTGCGTGTAAGAAATACCTTGAGAGTTTTAAAAAATAACTGATTCCTAGGCCACAACTCAAACAAATTACATAAAAATTTCTGGTGATGGGACGCAGGTATCAGCATCTATTTTACATTTCCTCAGGTGATTCCAATGTGCAGCCAAAGCGAGAACCACTATTATATTTCATTCTACAATTTTCTAGAAGCGTAATCTAGCTGGGTCCGGTGGCTCATGCCTGTAATCCTGTTATTCTGGGAGGCTGAGGCAGGCGGATTTCTTGAGCTCACAGGTTCAAGACCACTGTGAGCAAGAGTGAGACCTCGTCTCTAAAAAATACTTGGGCATTGTGGGGGGCACCTGTAGTCCCAGCTGCTTGGGAAGCTGAGGCAAGAGAATTGCTTGAGCCCAAGAATTTGAGGTGGCTGTGAGCTATGATGCCACTGTACTCTACCGAGGGCGACAAAGTAAGACTCTGTCTCCAAAAAAAAAAAAAAAAATAGAAGGGTAATCTGACAGGGTCAAAAAAAAAACCTGGCTAAGCACACCTCCCAGAGACCAGTCATAGCCAATGTGGGCCTGCCGGTAACAACATCTGCCATAAGCATTTCCCTTGCTACATTAGAAATCATTTCCTTTTATTGATACTCCCAGTGCCATCTGCACTCAGCATTTTCCAAGGAAAACTTCCAAAATTAGGGCATTATTTTTTAATTATTATTTTTTTTTTTGGTGCTGAATTCTTAGTAAAAGCAGTTTACCTAAAAACATTTCAGCCAAAGGATATTTTTCACTATTAAGAGAACAGAAAACTTCAAGGTGTGCCGCATAATGAACCAGAAATGAGAGGCTCCCAAGTGATAGCTTAATCATTTCCCTCCTCTTATGTAATAACACATATTTTTGTTCAATTACATGAATCATCAAATTCACTCTAACATCAGAATGCATTGAAGAGCAGGGAGAAATATATCCTCAGCAATTAGCTGTGTTTTGAAAAAAAAAAACCCCATAATCAGTTGAGCTTTTCTATGGTTCAATAACACTAACCAACATTTATGTCACTTTCAATGATAGTTTGGTCTGTTTAATGGAACCTTTTTTTCCCAGGGGAAAAAATTTTTTTGCTATACAATTTTGCGATTCACATCCATCCCTCCTGCCACATAATCAAGCTCCCTGCCAGTCTGCCTCCCACATACGAGGGCTAGCTTTTCACCTTTCTTGTTTGTTCCTTCTTATCTCTGCTTTGTGAGCCCTTTGAAAGCAGCAAGACAGAAATAACCTGGCTTGAAGTTTCAGGAAGTTACCTTGTCTTCATGAAGCTCCAGTCATTCACAGGCTTCTAAAAATATCTTTGACAGGATTCAAAATTGTGACATAAATGAAGTCAATGAAAAGGTGAGTCCTCTTCCCTCCTCCTCTGGTCCCTAAGCATGAAAACAAAGAAACATTGTGATAGTTAAATAAAAACACATGCCTTTTAGTCAGCTAAGAAATAAAGTTGGCACTGTTGGTTTCTTGAGAAAGGCATAAACTCATAAAGTTCATTTTTCTCTTTAGGAAAGTCCTTGCGTGTTTCAGATGAGGGCAGGTCTTGTGGTCTAGAGTCTGCAGGCTAGAAACGTGGGCCAAGTTTCCAGGTTGCTGTCTTGAGGCAGAATTCTTTCTACTTTGGAAAACTTCAGGGAAGGCTTTCAACTGATTGGATGAAACCCATGCACATTATGGTGGTAGAGTGAATGCTTATAATTCTATGTTCCCCTAGCATTCATTTTTAAATATAAGTTGGACTTTCTCATAATGAAAATTAGGGCTCAGTTCCCTGTGACACAGTTTACAATACTATAGCCCACTCCAATGGCTCTAGCTGGTGACCAGGAGATTTTAGAGGAATCTCTCCTACCTAGCAGGCCAGGTCTCCCACTTTGCCACTGCTTCTTTTACACAGACCATTCAGACATTTGCCCACAGACTTTAAGTGATCACCTCTCAGTCACAGTGCGGTAAATTGCTTGCTTGTTTTAAACCCAACAATTAAAGCTCCCCACAGGACGTCGGTTTGGATAATACCATGGACTTAATTTAGGCATTGACCCATAGGCCCAATCTCTTTGTTGTGCTCTCTGTCCTGTGCGTGTGTGCACGTGCACTCACGGGCCTTCTGCATAAGTTGTATACCCTCCAGAATTTGTAAGTTCTAAAAATCTTTAAAGCTTTCACAATGTGGTCGTGTCACTGAAGCTGTGCCTGAAATTTGGCCCCTGACAGCAAGGCTGCCCAAGGGACTCATACAAACGGATTCCCTGCTGGTGGTCTCTTGTTTGGGAGAATAGATACAGGTAAACTGATAGAGTTTCATTCAAAACAGGAGATTAATTGTAGATACCAACCACAGTTAAAAGGTACTTTTTACAGCAATATCTAATAACTTTGATCACATTAAAAAAAAAACTCTAGTATTTTTATTGCTCTCCTCCAATTTATATTTTTGTCACCTCAACTTACAGCCTTGTTTACCAGGTATTCCTTAGCCACTAATTGTAGCTTTTATTGTTTTTAATTGTTCTGACTTTCTAAACTTTCATACTAAAGAACTGAAAATTTTACATAGCAGTGTTACAACACTGAAATATTCTGAATTTGATTATAAATTTACCTCCTGTGAGTTTTATACTTTCACATATTTTCATGACAGTAGTTTCATTTCCAGTTAAAACACTCCCTTAAGCATTTTCTATAAAGCTAGTCTAGTTGTGATGAATTCCCTCAACTTTTGTTTTTCTGGAAAGGTCTTTATGTCTCCTTTATTTATGAAGAATAGCTTTGCAGAAAATAGTATTCTTAGCTTACAATTCTCTTCTTTCAACATTTAGAATATGTCATCCCAATCTTTCCTGGCCTGCAAGGTTTCTACTCAGAAATCTAGAGAGTCTAACAGATTCTCTTATATATGACTTGATGCTTTTTTCTTTCTGCTCTTAGAATTCTCTCTTTGCCTGTGACTTCTGACAGTTTGATTATAATGTGCCTCAAAGAGGATCTTTTGAGGCTGAATCTAACAGGTGACCTTTCTGGATGTCCATGTCTTACCTAAGACTTGGCAAGGTTTTAGCTATTATTTTGTTAAATAGATTTTCTATGCTTTTCTTCATTTCTTCTCCCTTTGAACAACTGCTTGCTTAAGTTGTCTCATAAGTCCCATAGACTTTCTTCATTCTTTTTTCTTATTTTTTTCCCTTTTACTGGGTTATTTCAAAAGACCTATCCTCAAATTCAGAAATTCTTTCTTCTGCTTGATCTAGCCTATTGTTGAAACTCTACTGTTTTCTTTTTAATTTTATTCAGTGAATTCTTCAGCTCCAGTGTTTCTGTTTGGTTCTTTTTTATGATGTCTACCTCTGTTGAATTTCTCATTCAAATCATGAATTGTTTTCATGATTTCATTGACGTGTTTCTCTGCTTTTTCTTACGTCTTGCTAAGCTTCCTTAAGATGATTATTTTGATCTTTTTCAAGCATTTCATAAATATTCTTTCCTTTGGGATCTATTATTGGAAACTTATTGTGCACCTTTGGGGGTGCCATGCTTTCTTACCTTTTAGTGTTTCCTGTCTTCCCTGTCTGCATATCCAATGGAATGGTCTCCATTTCCAGTTTTATGAAGTAGCTTTCATAGGGAGAGTATGATGCATTGGCTTTTGTTTGGTATGGTCTCAGTAATATGGTCTCCATGCAATTTCTTCAGCTGTAGTCATTGTCAGTGATTGCATCAGTGGTATAGACTCCAGTAGTTTGTGATGATGGTGGCATAGTTTCATTGGGGGCAGGGGCACTGGGCTGATTGTTAGAACATGCTAACCTGCTGTACGGCAGCCTCTCCTGGATGTAGGGTTGCTGCTGCCCTGGTTGTTAGGCCAGCCTTTGTGTTAGCTTCCCCACTGTGCAGGTCCACCTGTTTCCAGGGAAAAGTGGGGACCAAAGTGGATTTAGATACTAAGTCTCACTTTTCTTTCATGCCTGGGCTCTGGGCAGCCAGGTCATGGTGCTGCCAATACCCATGTGAACTTAGTAGAATGTTATGGGGCCTCCACAGTGGAGACAGTCAGTGGAGACTGGCCCACATGGCAAGATACATTCCAGCACTGGGTCTGATTTCAAGATGGTACCATGCCTTAACACCTTAGCTTGGGGGATGGAGGATGTACAATATGGGCTTCTACTCTGAGGCAATGCAGCTTCATAAACTTCTGAAAACTCTCCAAACTGAATTCAGGGCCTATAAAGACTAGAGAACTGTCCTCTAGCAAGGATTGCCAGTATCTGTGGAAGCAATGGTGCTTAGGGAAGAGCTCTAGCTTACTTTTTCCCTGTAGGAAGTAGTCCCCCAACACTGAGCCAGTTCTGACTTCTGTTTTCCACTCTCACCTAACGGAAGCTGCTCATTAGAGATTTCTTAATGACTGAAGAGCATCAGATTCTCTTGAGGCCACAGTGTCCTTGGCCTTCAGCTGCATTTGAGGGTGTTACTACATTTTTCCTTCTTGGCTTCTTTTCTAATCCTTCATTTGTAGAATAATTTTTATCTGACATCCCTTTTTTTTTTAATTGAGACAGAGTTTCAATATGTCGCCCTTGGTAGAGTGCTGTGGTGTCACAGCTCATAGCAACCTAAAACTCTTGGGCTTAAGTGATTCTCTTGCCTCAGCTTCCCAAGTAGCTGGGATTATAGATGTCCAGCACAATGCCCAGCTATTTTTTTGTTGTAGTGGTCATTGTTGTTTTAGCAGGCCCGGGCTGGGTTTGAACCCACCAGCCCCAGTGTATGGGGCTTATCTGACATCCTAAATGCTAGTATTCTCCAAAGTTTTATCTTCAGGTAGGTTCTTTTCTCCACCACAATCGCCTTAAACATTTTTATCCTAAAACTTCATGATTTTGATAAAGAATGTATATAAAGTCTGAACTCATCCTAGAAACAGTACTACATAACTCACTGATGAATATCACCTTTGAACTACTCCCTCTGGGACGCTATGCTCCAATCCCAGCACCTAATCCACTTTTCAAAGCAATTTTGGAACTCCTTTTCTGGAATGACCATCAAAGCTTTTATCATATTACCTTTGAGGTCCTGAATGTCATCAAAATGTCTTCCTTTCAATATTTCCTTTATCTTCAGATAAAGAAAAAGTCATTGGTGGCCAAATCAGATAAGTAAGTAGGGTGCTCCAATACAGATATGTGTTTACTGGCTAAAAACACCCTCATAGACAGTGCTGTGTGAGCTGATATATTGTCATGTGCGAACAATTCAGGTCATTTTGTGTAACTTTTTCCACACAGACTTTTTAGTACTTCCAAATAGTAAACTTGAATAACTATTTGTCCAGTTGGTACAAATTCATAATGAATGATCCCTCTGATATCAAAAAAGGTTAACAATATTGTTTGACTCTTGATTTGGACTGATGCAACATTTTTTGGTTGTGGAGAATTGGCTGACTTCCATTGTGCACTTTGATGTATAGAGTCATTTAGGTACACCCACATTTTATCACCAGTGATACACAGGGCCCCAAATACTATCTTGCCTCCCCCAAAATTCTGGGCAAACTTCAATTTGCCTTTGCTTCTATGCATCAATGAGCTCCATTGGCACCATTTTTGTCCATAGCTTTCTCACACCAAGGTTTTCAGTTAAGATTTTCCTAACTATTTCTCTATTGATATGCGCTTTGTCGGCTATGCTTGTCCCAGTCAGCCAATGATTTTGATGAACAACTTGAATTTTTGCAATGTTTTCATAACTTCTGCTTGTTACCGGCCTGACTTCTCTTCATCGGCAATAGTTTCTCTCCCTTCAGAAAAATGTTTAATCCATTTGTACACTGCTGTTTACCCATAAACTTGGAATAACATGTCCCTTTTTCATTTCCACTCTTACCAAGTTCAATGAAAATTTAATGTTTGTTCATTGCTCTAATTCAAGCTTTAACATTCTCGTGCTGGCACACAAAAAACAAAAACACACAACCAATAATAATGAATGCCACTCAGCAAGTCACTGCCACACACTGACACAAACACAGCTGTGAGACACTGATATACCAAGGTTATGAAACCTTACCGAGCCGTTTGGACAATGTTGCCAACATAAACTCAAGGTGGCGGCCAGTTCCCAAACTTAATTGTCAGACCTTGCATCTCCAGGTCCAACATTTCTCATAAGCTCTAGTCACACATACATTCACACACACGAAACCATATTTCTGAGTACTCAGGCTTCAACTCTAGGAGTATCATTGTCTTACCCTGGCCCCTACATCCACCTGGTTTCCAAATCATTATCGCTCCACTAATACAGTATCTCAGTCTTTCACACAGTCCCCTTCTTTTATGTTCTCACTGCCACCACCCTGGGGAAGGCTCTCCATTACTCAATCTCTCTTGTAAGAGCTACCTCATTGTCCTCACTCCACCTGGCAAATGAGTCTCCCTCATGCTTCTAAACACACCCAAGTTTCTCATACTTTGCACTTTTTTCCTTAGATTCTTTCCGTTGCATTCCCTTTGCAGAAATTCTTGAATCTGCAGCCTTTTCTTTGGCATTTTGGCATTTTATCATATTTCTTTATTGCGATTTGTGTACCCCTGATTTTCCATTATTGCCTTAATTTGTCTTGGAAGCCCTTGTAGGGGTGGCAAGTTCACAATCTGAGAGGAGAAATAAACTACATCCATAAGTACAAAGCCTCGCCCTGCTCGCTGAAGACGCATCCTTTACAGAAAGAGGGAATGTGTGTTAATCTTGCTTCCTCTTTTGAATTTAAACTGAGAAGAGTATTGCCTTATATTGGTCTATTCCTACCCCTTCCTCAAGCCCAAGATAATGTAGGACACAGATCTCAATAAACCTCTGTCACATGAGGGACTCATGGACTTAAAAAATTGCAAATATACCTTAACAATCCTCTTAATGTTTAAAATATTCTTAATTTAGCTTCTCAACCTTTAATAAATTGGAATGTTGCATACAAAAGTCTGGATTTCCATCTTCTTTTGAAAACCAATGACATTTAGCAACACAAGATCCACCAGACATCACTCTGACAATTGGCTAGAGCTGATCCAGGTGCCCTTTTGCAACAGAGTCTAGTCAAGGCTCTCCAGCTGGCCTAAGTCTTCCCTATCCTCTTTCAGTTTCATGGTTCCTATAGGCACTGGGATTTAGAGTCCCAGATCTCAGCTACACAGGACCATAACTTCCCTCTGTAGCCTGCCCACCTGTCAGGCTGTTCCTAGGACATCATGCTAAGGAATATTTCAGATTTCTCACTGACCATCTTCCAGGCTGACAAATGAAGGCCCATTTCACAGGGGCTGTGGAGCTGCTTCCTAGAGCAATTATACCCGTGGCCTCATTCCATTTCCTTCTGCCTTTCTTCCCCTCTGTTGAAGGTGAAAGTAAGCCAAGATTCTAAACAAAACCCAGCTTTCACACTTACCCTCCTTACAGAACAAATTAGAGCCGAAAATTTAAGAGCAACTATTGTCAACCCATCTCAAGTGGGAGTATCTCCCCAAAACAAATACAGCAACACTTCTACGTGTGGCATGTAAAGGCCCCAGGAGAATGGGGGGAGGAAGGGAATTTCCCAACTTAAGCAAGAGTTCAGACTTACTGATTCTGAAAGTGTTTTTATGTGAAAATATGAAAGTTCCAGAAGCCCTCTGGATATTTTGTTTATAACGCAGATATTCAGGAACTTCAGGAAAACTTCCAGGTTATTAACTGAATCTGCCCACTTTCCATCCTCATTTACTATACACTCAGTCTCTAGAACAGAACAAGACAGGATGGTCTGTGAGTAAACTGAACTCCCCTTGACCTTTTATCATAGCAGAAATACTAATGATGGCTGTGAAATGGAAAATGCTGGGTGGGGCTACGCTGTGACAGGCTGTGAAATGGGGCAATTCCTCAAGGGGAAATGTGTGTTCAATTCATGCGTCATCAAATTCCTCAGGTTTACTGTAAACTGCTCACTCCCACAGCCAGTTTTCTCCTGAGAAAAAAATTTAAAATATGTACATTATAATCACACACTGGTTATGACATAAATACACTTTATTTCCAGAACTTATGAGATACAGAATTAGATGTGTTAGGAGTAGGTTTCCTACATTGTTCTTCATAAATATAAAGGATGGGATGCTATCACCTGGGGGCGGGGGGGGGGGGGAAGGTGCCACAACTCTAAAAAAGAAGGGGAATTTGTAGTTAAAACTATCTTCTGGGATGGGCTCAGTAGCTCACACCTGTAATCCCAGCACTCTGAGAGGCCAAGGTGGGAGGATCTCTTGAGCTCAGGAGTTCAAGATCACCCTGAGCAAGAGCTCAGTATTTTCTACTAAAAATGGAAAAATTAGCCAGGAGTTGTGGCAGGCACCTGTAGTCCCAGCTGCTCAGGAAGCTGAAGCAAGAGGACGGTTTGAGCCCAGGAGTTTGAGGTTACTATGAGCTAGGCCGATGCCAACTCAAGCCTGGGCAACAGAGTGAGACAAGGCTCAGTGCCCATAGCATAGTGGTTACGGAGCCAGCCACATGCACCGAGGCTGGCGGGTTCAAGCCTGGCCCAGGTCTGCTAAACAACATTGACAACTGCAACCAAAAAAAAGTCGGGTGTTGTGGCGGGAGCCTCTAGTCCCAGCTCCTTGGGAGGCTGAGGCAAGAGAATCGCTTAAGCCCAAGAGTTAGAGGTTGCTGTGAGCTGTAATGCCACGGGACTCTACCGAAGGCAACACAGTAAAACTCTGTCTCAAAAAAAAAGTAAACAAACAAAAAAATATATGTACACATCTTCACAGCCTGACTTCTGACTAGAAATTTACCCAATGCTTTTCCACAGATGTATGTGTCGTCATGAGGAGTGAGCAGGCGCTAGGGTCACCAAAGGTGAGTGGTTTGTTCCTCAGTGTCCCCACCTTCTGCACCACCACAGGCTGCCTCTGTCCTAGTGGGTGTGAGGGAAGGGGCTGAGCACAGATGCCAGCTGAGCACAGACGCAGGCTAGCCTGGCTGAGGCCTCTGAGAGGAGGGGTGAGCTGCACAGGCAACAGGGTGTGGGCGGCCTCCAGCAGACCCAGACAAAGGCCCCGCTCCCACATGCAGTTACCTGGGGACAGCAATGACAGTAATAAAAAATAACACAAGCACATAGAGTTCCGGGCCTTTGAGGGACTGAGAGCACATCCCAGCTGGCTCCTAGCTTCAGAGGCAGGCTCGCTGAGTGCTACCTGAGTGGGAGGCGCTCGGCCCGCAGACCCTCCCACGGGCCCTGTTCCCTGCATGTCCTCTAAGAGCCCACTGTCCTTCCCGCCTGGGAGGTGGGAGCCCTACCATTCCTCCCTCCTCCGCCCTCTGTGCCTATTTAGGACCTGTGTCCTTGCCAACGGCTGGATTCTGCCTGCAGGAGAGTTTTGTTCACCCAGCACAGTGTTTTGATGTGTTTTTCTTTACCCCGAAGGCCTCATCAGCTCACTGTCCTGCACTGGCTGCTTCACATACCCCTGCCTGCCAGCAGGTAAGCCTGGCCCCAAGGCCTTCAACCCCAGCTGGGGGGTTTCGCATGCACCTTGTACATGCCACCCCCGTGGCTCCCACTCACGGGCTCCTCAGCCCCGGCCCTCACTGCCCTACTGACCAGGCGACTTGATTTTTGTGGACAGTATAGTATATGCTTATTCTCAGCGGTTTTTGTCAGCACATGTGTGTTTTGCCTCCTTTCTGTTGTAAACAGTGAGCTCCTTAAAGACCTGGACTGAGTATTTTTACACAGGTGTTTTTAGGGAGCAATGTGACCATACCCCAGAGAAGATGGGGGCAGGTGGGAGCAGGCATGAAGAGCCAGCTCAGTTCCTCTCACAATGTCCTTCAAGACAGGCAAAGACATCTGTTATACCCATTCCACAGTAGGATATTAACCACAGACCATCACTGGGTGAGGCCCGGATCTGAACCTGAACTTTTAACTCAGCTCTTTCTATTAAGTCATCGTGTCTTCCTTTGATCTATCTAGATATTTCCCTAGAAGCAAGATGAAACAAAACAAATACTTCTTCTGTCTGGGTAAAGGAAGGAAACAAAGAAACTAGTTAAATTTTTCTTTCTGTCACTCCTGGTAGAGGAAAATGAACAGAGAGGAGCAGCAGGTTGGCCAAATGCAGCCACTCTGCTCAGCAAAGCCCCACTTTCTTTGCAGGCTGCTATTGTGCCAGTAGGTAGAGTCCAGAGTTCCCTGCCTGCCCCACCCTTACTGAATGTTCTTGGGAGCGAGGGCTGTGCTAAGGCATGGTTCAAAATTCCTAACAGATACAGCCAACTTGAAGATGTTCTGAGCTGTGGAATGCAAGCCTATTTTTTCTTGGCAGAAAAATTCTGTTCTTTTCTATCTTATTCTCACTGCTCTAGGAAAATTATAAGAATGACAAAGTCACTCCCACACCTGTCCCCTCCCTGCAGTGAAGTAGAAGTGGGGCTGGAGAAGCAGTGACAAAGACAGGGCATCCTCCTAGCTCTGTGGGGGGACATGGGGTACATGTTTAGTTTGTCTAGTACAATAAAGGCACGCAAGAGTTCTTGAAAGACCATACCAATAACAAGGAAAGAGGAAAATGTCTGAGCCTGGCAGAGGCTGTTAGGAGAGGGGGAGCTAAGCTGCAGTTGAGCTACTTCCTCCCTGCAAGCAGAGCCAGAGCAGTCAGCGCGTGTTTTCTGCCAAGTGGGAACCCCCTCTGCCCTTGGGTGGCGTAAGGTCTCCAGTGTGCCCCTGAAAGGGAGGTTGGTGCCAAGATTTCACTCCCAGGAGCCAAGTGAAGCCAGGCCCCATTCCAGGCCAGACCAGGACCTGGGACTGAGCTGGACTTGTAACACCTACTGATTCTTAGAGTGACATATCTCAGGGCCACAGGACTGGGCCAAGCCAGAGCACAGCAGGAAGATGGGAATTTACCTGAGTTCCAAAAGGTGCAACCCTGAATTCCAAAAAATCCTAAAGTCATTCCATCAACCCTGGATAGCCCATCAGCCTTCCAAACAATCCCTGGGCCCTGCCCCGCCTCAGGACACTCTCTTCCTTTTCTCATGTCTCCACTGGGCATGATCCATGCTCACCCGCCTCAGTCCTTTCAAGTGGTAGTGTGTTCCAATGACTTAACAAGGTGCCTGATCCATGGCTGAGAATTAAGAATACAGATTTCATTCAAATGTATATACTATATACATTCCTAGGAAGCCTGCAAGGTAGAAACTCAGTGGCAAGAGGTAGCATGCCTTGGTTGGCTGGAAGGGGCAAGTTGATTGGATTTAATTTAATTACTTGAATACATAATGCATTAGCATGCTTCAAAATTCAAAGTGATATAAAAAAGTACCCATTGAAAAGTTACACCCCCCTTCCCTCACCATCCCGCATCCATCCAGTCTCTGCCCCTCAAAAGCAACCATTTCATTAGTTCCTCAAGTATCCTTCTAGTACTCCTTTATGCAAACACAAGCAAATATAAATACATATTCAATCCCCATTCCTTACACAAAGTATAACATATATATGTACCTATATATATACATATATTTTGTTTTGCACTTTGCTTTTTCACTTAACACACCCTGGCAGTCTCCAACAGTTTGCTGAGAACTTCCTCATTTGTACTTATAGCTGCTTAGTCTTCATGCGGTCCTACCACAACTTAACTGGTTTCCTATAGATGGTCCCTTGGTTGTATTCAGTCTTTACTATTACAAAACAAGGCTGAAGTACATGGCGTTACAGGTGTTCACACAGGTCTATGTATTCAAAAATTCCCAGAAGTGAGATTACTGGGAATTCAAGAGTCAATGCATTTGTAATTTGAGAGGCTTTAACCCGATTGTCCTCACAAGCATCAAAGGGGAGCATCTGTTTGTCAGGGGAAGTGTCAGAGGGGAGACAGTTCCTTGTACCAGGGGCCCTGCAGACACCATGTGAGAGAGAAGAGAAAGGCAGGGGATGGTCCCAGCTGTACCTAGTGGCCCTCAGAAGAGCAACAGAATGTGTCCTAGAGTTGGCAAATCCACTCAAGTGACTGGTTCTTAGAAAGTGCTCTGTAGAAGGATCAGCCTTTGGGAGACCTTTTCCAGAACAGAACTTGATCTGCCTTGACCTTTCCATGAAGAACTTGAACATTATCTGAGGTCCAAATAAAAGACCAGTTTTTGAGCTTAGGAGACCTCCAGATTGCACAGCTCAAACCCTGGTTATAGTGGGAGGGGACTGGGCATTGCAGTGGAGAACACGCTGGCCTAGGGAGACAGGATTCAGGTGTTCTAGGCCCCCTCTGCCTTTCTGTGACCAAATTAACAACTTTGAGCTTCAGACCCCTCATGTATGCAATGGGTTAAATGGTCCTTGCCCTTCCTTTCTTTCAAGGGAATCAGACAATGGGGATGAAAGCCCCTCACAAGCTGTAAACTGCAATTTAAACGTTGGAGTTGTTATTACTGAAAGGCCGTGTCCGAGCAGAATGCTAAGAACTATGGACCTAGCAAAGCAAATGAATAAAAAGTTTACAAGAAACAGTCGCGTGGGTCCATAGAGGGTAATCCGGGTAATTCGCGGCAAACACACGTGTCAGCCTGTCCTCCACATTGCAGACACGTGCTCCGATTGGAAGCCCTCTCTCTCCCCAGTGCTCTTGGCCTTTGACAAGTTTATCACAGACAGTAGAAGGACATTCGGCCTCTTCCATGTTAGAGGCTGACTCATTTCCCTCTTCACTGCAATAAGCACAAAGGCCAAAGCCAGTCCACTCTACTAAGAAATGGCAAATGGCTGAGAGCGGCATCCTTCCGGATCAGCGGTGGTAAAAATACATCTATGAATATTCATCCACCGCTCATTTAGGAGCGCTCTGTGTAAAGACCCTTTGAAAGCTGATGAAAATGGGCATAAAAGGGTTTGATTAATTCCTGAGTCAGCTGGCCCTTACCCCAGAACACATGCGATGGTTGTCATAGAGAGCTGGTTTACAAAGAAAATGCTTCTGCAGATGTGTGGGCTTTGCACTGCAACCACCTCCCACTTTGCAGCAAGAATAAAACACTCTGGGATTGGGCTGGGCCCTTTAGGGTTAAGCCACAGATCCTAAAATCAAATTACATTTCAGCTCCCGAAGGAAATATCTCCAGTGCTCACATTCTCCAAAACATCAGATCTGAGTATGGAGGACCTGTACCTGAAATTCCTCCCCTTTTCTCTCTGCTTATTCAACTCCCATCTGTCCTGACAGCTGATCTAATGCCCTGCTGCCCCTGGTGAAGTTCTCTCTGGCTGCTTTTTTTCATTCTTTTGTAATGAACTCCTGTAGGTCCCTTCCTTTAGGGAGATTAATCACACAGCTTGTCACATTGTTGCATCTCTGCATTGTTGGTCTGCATCAGTAATGAGTTTCATTATCATTATTTAACTTGTTACATATTCTTTCTCTCTCCATGCATTTCCATACTCATTTTCCTTCAACAACAAATACTGAGTGTGTAATATATACCTTGACTCAGTGCTGGGGATTCAAAGATGATGACAATAATGATGATGTAATAGCACAAAAGCAATATTGACAGAGTACTATGCCTCACCTTCTGGACTGTATTTACTTCTTAAAACAACTCTTTGAAGGAAGGGTGATTATTCCTTATTTTACAGAAAAGGAAACTGAGGCTTAGAAAGGCTAATTAATAATCACTTGGTATGTGAAGGAAAGACTGGTAGATCCTCAAGAACCTGGGTTAGTGGGGAGAGAAATAAATGATCTGGTAATTTCAATCTATGGGAGAGATGCTTTGGTCAAGGGAAGGGAGGTCCGGGAGCACCAAGGGTTCTGACCAGGACTGTGGGGAGGAGGCGTCAGGGCAAGCTCTGGGAAGGAGGCACAGCCTCAGCTGAGTCATGGAGGATGAGTAGGAGTCAGGGCAAAAGGAGAATCAGCTTCTTCAGGACAAAGGTTGCTCTGCGTGTTTTGCTGAGCCAAGCTGCCTCTTCTGTTCACCTTCTGCCCTGGCACCTACTGGACTCCCTCTAAGTCAGGCCTGTCATTTAGGGAGGGCAACTGGAGTGACCACCCTGAGCCTGAGGTGTGGTGGGGGGCAGGTACCCCTGATCATCACACTTAATTCTGACGACTATTACAACACAAGCACATACACTTTCACAACATCCAACACACACGCTGGCCAAATTGCTCTAGGGTTGGCCTCTGTACCCCTCAGAGATTCGCGCTCCCGGGAATTCTTCCCTGAGCTCCCCAGCAATTCACCTCAAGAGTCGAACTTTTTTGGAACTCCATTAATCCCGGTCCCAGAGTGTTCAGAGAAGTCATTAATAGGTTTGCAGCTGCACAAAATCTTGCAGAGGCAGCTGAAGGAGACACCTTGATTTTGACTCTTCTTATCTGTGTCAGTGGTTTCCACAAGACTGTGCTTTAGAAGTAGAGCATATTTTCTTTAAATAACCAGAACAGGAAAAGGAGATGGCACTGGTAACAGGGGCAGGAATGGGTAAGTTAAAAGCTGAAGCAAAATGTATAAATCCTGTGGCTTCAAAAATGTTACATAACTTCTTAGAAGGCAACAACACAGGGGAAGCAAGGCTCTCTTTTTAAAATCTATTTTTCTGAGATGATCTGTACTGTATACACATACTGTGATAGGTATCCTTTGGACAGGCCTCCTGTGGAGCCTCTGAATTCCTGATACTGAGATTAAAACTAAAACCAAGAAAGCAGGCTGGGTGTGGTGGCTCACACCTGTAATCCTACCACTCTGGGAGGCCAAGGCAGGTGGATCACTTGAGTTCATGATGGTGAGGAGCTGGTATTCAGGAAGTTCAAGACCAGCATGAGCAAGGGCAAGACCCCTGTCTCTACTAAAAATAGAAAAAAACTAACTGTTGGTTGTGTCAGACACCTTCAGCCCCAGCTATTCAGGAGGCTGGGGCAAGAGGGTCACTTGAGCCCAAGAGTTTGAGGTTGCTGTGAGCTATGATTGCATAGCACAGAGTAAGATTCTGTCTCAAAACAAACAAAAAATCCAAGAAAGCAGAGGGAGTCCACTGAAATCTTACAGACCATTAGGAAGCCACCACCCTGCTACTGAGATACAACCCATTGCCTCCCTTTTTCCTAGTATCAGGCCCCTTTCACATTTATAGCACCTAGAAAACCCTCAAAAAGGAAAATGGGATAACCTTATGGAGCAGGCTCTGTTAAATCCCAACCGGCCATCCATTACCTGTTGCCTCCTTTCTAGTGGAACTCAAATTTTGTTCACCCACTAGGAGCCCTGCCCTTCAGGGATTGGTCTAGGAATTGGTTTAGGATGGGTATGGGAACCAGTGCTGGCTGGAGAGGCACAGGGCAAGCTGCCAAGAAGGCTCCTGTGCAGGTACTTTTAGCTCCTAAAAAGATAGATATAGATAGCATAGGCACATTCTAGAACTAAGAGGAGAATATTTGGGGTCATATAACTGAAAAGCAGCGTCGTTGCCTGGGAAGCAGGACCGTGCTGGACTCCAACAGTGCACAGGACTTAGTCTTTCCGCATTTCCAATCTCTTTTGTTCTGAGTTGGCTTTGGCTCAGACAGCCTCTCTCATGGATGGGACCCTATTTATTACCTCCAAGTACTCATCATTTATAGCCACCAATTCCCAGGGTTCTAGTAACAGACCAAAGTTTGGGTTTTGTGGATCAACTTAGGGGATGTGCTCATCTCTGAGCCAACCTCTGTGACATGGGAAAAAATATGTGTGTTGTCCATGCTGGGGTGACTTGCTACCCCCTGGCACAGGAAGTGGGGTGAGATCAGCCCACCCAGACCACCGGAGTAAGAATCAGGGAGGAGGTAGTTCCCTAACAGAGAAGCAGCCATTAGAAGAAGTTGTATGGGTGCTGGGCAGGCATGAGGGGGTGTGTACGTGATGGTGAGGAGCTGGTATTCATGCTCTGAGCATGGGAAGCCATCAGTTTTAAGCAGGGAAGTGAACTATTGACATGACAAAGAGAATATTCTGATTGCAGGTTGGAAAAAGGAGCTAAGATTGGAAGGACTGAAATTGGGGGCTACTGCAAAATGACAAGCAGGACAGGCTGGTGCCTTGAACCAAGGTGGCAGCTGCAGAAGTGAGAGAAACATGGGCAGATTTGAGAGGTCTCGTGGAAGAGCTGACATTGCTTGTTGAGGGATCAGAAGTAGGGAGTAAGTAAAAGAAGTTGAGTATGATTCCCAGGGCTTGGGCTCAATCACCTGGGTGAATCATTATGCCATTTACAAGAGGGGAAAGTCACGGGAGGTGGGAGGACAGGGATAACTCGGGAGGACAAAAACCAAGAGTTCCATCATGAGTACAGAAGAAAGGTCTGTGCTGGAATTATAAATCCAGGAATCATCAGAATATAGACATTATTTAAATGTGAAAGACTGAATGAGATCATCCAGGGGGTGAAAAAAGAAAGGGGGGCTTGCTCCAACTGTTTCCCCAACAAGTTCTCCACCCTGCCCAACCTGGTCTGTCCAGGTCCTAAACAAATAAGGGCCTCTCCCCCCGGACTTCTTTCTTCTGCCATTCCTTCTGCCTGTGCTGACTCCTCCCTTTAATCTAGGACCCCCAAATACTTCTTTAAAGATTCAATAAAATCTACACTCTCCAGGAATCATGGACCTCATTAGCCCATTGCCAATGCCTGCTTGCTTCCTATAATTTTGTCCATTCACCGTACATTTGTCATTTGTGAAACAATATCTCTTATAGGTCATATTCCTGCCAACTAGATTATAAATTCACTCATGGCAGTCTACAAGCCTTAGTGCTTCCCAAAACCTGGCAGTTACCCAGAAAAGAGTTTAAACAAAAATCTGTCGATCAATGACATTTGCTCTTATTGTCTTTTGATAGTTTTGTGCTAGTGGTTGAGAATTAATCTCAAACTCCCAGTCTTGGAAAGGCAGCAGCTCACCAAGGGTGGTCGCAATCGTTCTCTGAAAATGAGGCACCAATTGTCCTATGCTTCAAAATACTCATGGCAAATAAATGCTTGCAGCAAATAAAAAGAACATGACTCAATTCATATTGAAAAGAACCAGATCAAAGTCATTTCCTACAGAGAAAAGTCACAGGATTAAAATGATACAGAGACAAGTCACACAATTAAAATGAATGCCTATGAACCACTTCAACTATTTCTGCATCTATCCCTGAATAATATTCCCTTTAATTGGAACACATCTCAGTGTGTTCATGCCTATTTAATCCTCCTTCTTCTCTTCCCAGCCCAGAGTCCATAACTTACAGGATGTGGTCATTCCAGAATGCTTCCAGGTGCTTAAACTGGGTTCCTAAGCCACCAAGAGCTTGGTCAGCACTGGGGATCCTAGAGAGCCCCATATTACAATTCTTTTATGGTTGTGCCACCTAAGACCTTCCCATCCTACCTCCTCCCCAACCTGCCATAAGTTCCCTAATTGTATTCATCTCAACCTTGAGTCCCAACAGTCCTCATCTGGGCATTCCTGCCTGGGCTCCCCACAACAGCATTCTCCAGTTAGGCTAATTACCCTTCAAATTCTCTTTAAAGCTGCAGCAAGCACATCTACAAGTCTGTGGGCCCTGGTGGTTGAGACAACGTTGAGTTGAATAGGTCTGATTCTGTTTTCCAAGGTTGACTTTTGCTGCCAGTTGAATCATTCTGACTATTCTCCAGAGGTAGTATTATCTTCCTTTTTCACTCATGCTTCACTTCAAAACTAGCATAACTTGTGTCTACCACCTGAACGTGACCTTCCTGTTCCCTCCGGGACCTCCAGCACCACTCAGGTCCTGGGCTTAGCCTGTAGAACTAGGCCATGCAGGGCTGCACTGGAAAAGGATAGGTCTCAAAACA
This sequence comes from Galagoides demidoff, assembly GCA_963574575.1. NCBI lineage: Eukaryota > Metazoa > Chordata > Mammalia > Primates > Galagidae > Galagoides > Galagoides demidoff. Next base: position 4,765 of record CAUYQV010010541.1, on the reverse strand, counting down.
GCACCCCTGGCTCTGCCACCACGATTGCTGGGGAGATCACCAGCTAGTTATTCTGAGTCTTTTTCCTCATGTGAAAAATGGAGATAAAAATACTTTAAAATATTTTTGTGAAGATTAAATAAGATCACATAAAACAATGTCTGGAAAAAAATTTTGCACCTCAATTGGCAGGGTCTAGACAAATATTAGAGGGAACCATGTGAAATTGTCATTTGCATAGGTCAAAAATGGCCAAATATTGACAATTTATAGGGTTCAAGCTGCCATCGGCCAGGGGATGAAATTCCAGGAGGTTTTTCAACTCTTAGCTAGTTAAGCAAAGCTGATTTAAGAGACAGGATAACAATGTGGTTAAGAGTCTAGGCTCTGGGGTGAAATTATCTGGGATCAAATTCCAACTCTGCTGCTATTCACCAGCATTGTCAACTCGAGTGAATTTTTTAATCTGATTCTCAATTTTCTTCTCCATGATGTGAGATTATAGAGGATTGTTGTGAGAACTAAAAAAGTTAATACAGGTAAAGTTCTTAGACTCTCAAAGTGTTAACTGTCATCATCTTGATTCAAAACAGGTGTTTGGCCTTACCAGTTGGTGAAAGACCCTTCACAACACAGCACCGAGGGGGCAGAATCAGACCCCCAGGAATGGAAAGTTCCCTAGTTGAACAGTTCCAGTTTAGCAGTGGAAGCACTCCTGGGAAGTTTGAGGGAGGGAGATGTCACCACCCAGGACAGCTCAGCAAGGATCCACCTGGGAGGGATGAAGAAAGTCACACAGTCATTCAGAGTAGAAGTGACTCATGCACACCCTGAAGAACCCAACATAAAAGAGATGGCGGGAGATGATGAGGGATGTGCCCACCACACAACAAGAAGGGACAGGCACTGCTCACTCTAGTGGGAAATGGAAGCATAATTTGAATTCAGCATTTGTTTAGAAACTCAGATGAATGAGGACAAAGATACCATAAGGAGAATGATACCAACGTCCTCTGGGTTTTCCCATAACCACTTTCACATATTATTATTTGACTATATCCACACACAAAAAGTCTCTGAGTCACAAAGGCAAAGACAGCATCATTTCCACATCCGGATGAGGAACTGAAGAATCATGATGTTTAAATGTCATATTAGAGTCAAAAAGAAGGTAGAAACCCATAAAAGACAAGGAAAATAAGGAAGTAGACAGGCAGACAAGAGAATTCATAGCGACTTTGAAAGAAAGGACCAGATGGAGGAGAGGCTTAGCAGGGCAGAGGAAGCGATGATCTAAGTCTCCTGGAGAGAGGTTACCACAAATAAACGAGCCAACTCACCCCCAATGGAAAACCTGAGATCCTCAGTATTTGGAGATAGCAGGTATAATGAAGGATTGGTTGAAAGAAAGGACCAGATGGAGGAGAGGCTTAGCAGGGCAAAGGAAGCAATGATCTAAGTCTCCTGGAGAGAGGTTACCACAAATAAACTAGCCAACTCACCCCTAATGGAAAACCTGAGATCCTCGGTATTTGGAGATAGCAGTACAATGAAGGATTTGGTTAAGATAGCAGGTACAAGGAAGGATTGGGTAAAAGTATATGTTGTTGAAAGTTTATTTATGGAGTAATCATGTCCTTTCCTCACATAGCCAGGCTACTAGTCTCCCTGACTGGTGATAATATAGCTATTTTTGGTACAATTTGAATGGGAAAGGCTTATAGTTAGGGCTACCCTAAGCCTCAGAATTGAGGCTCATGGAAGCCTGCAAGATAAACCAGTTACTTTTCCCCAAATTTCCCTCTGGTACTTATCAGCACTGTGAACTTGAGCAAGTTTGGGTTTTTTGGGTTTTTTTGAGACAGAGTCTCAAGCTATCACCCTGGGTTGAGTGACATGGCCTTATAGCTCACAGCAACCTCCAACTCTTGGACTCAAGTGATCCTCTTACCTCTGTTTTTCTATTTTCAATAGAGATAGGGTCTTACTTTTTGCTCAGGCTGGTCTCAAACTCGAGAGCTCAAGCAATCCACCCACCTTGGCCTCCCAGAGTGCTAGGATTACGGGCACAAACCACAACGCCTGGCCTTGAGCCAATTTGTTAATCTGAGTCTGAGATCAAATGATGGACCTATAAAGAATATCAGAACATTATTTTTAAGCTATTTTTAACCAGAGATCTTTACTACCTTTTCTTTTTTTAGACTTAAATGATTGTACAAATTTCTGGGGTACATGTGATTTTTGATATGTGAATACAATGTGTAATGTCAAATCAGGATAATAGAGATATTCATCATCTCCAATATTTATCACTTATTTGTGTTGCAAACATTCCAAATATTCTCTTCTAAGTTTTGAAACATATAATAAATTATCAACTACAGTCACCCTACTATACTATTGAACACTAGAATTTATTCCTTCTATCTAACTGTATTTTTGTATCCATTAATCAACATCTCTTTGATCCTTTCTCCCTCTTACCCTTCCCAGCCCCATTTCTCAAAAGGAGACATACAAATGACTAATAGGTATATGGAAAAATGTTCATCACCACCAATCATTAGGGAAATGCAAATCAAAATCACAGTGAGCTATTGTCTTACCCAAGTTAGAATGACTATTACAAAAAAGACAAAAGGCAACTGTTGGTGAGGCTATAGAGAAAGAGAATTCTTATATATTTTTGGTGGGAATGTAACAAAAGTATAAATTTTCCTCAAAAAAATTAAAAATAGAATTACCATATGATCTAGCAATCCCACTTTTGGGTATATATATCCCAAAGAAAGGAAATTATAATGGCATATAGAAGAAATATCTGCACTCCCAGATTTATTACAGCAATATTCACAATAGCCAAGATATGGAATCAACCTGTTTAATCAACAAATGAGTGGATAAAGAAAATGCGGTATCTATACATAATGGAATACTATTCAGCCAAAAAGAGAACGAAATTCTGTCATTGCATCACCGTGGATAAAACCAGAAAACATTTTGCTAAGTGAAATAAGCCAGGCACAGAAAGACAAATATTGCATGTCCTTCATTCATATGTGGAGCTAAAAAAAATTTACCTCATAGAGGTAGAGAATAGAATGATGATTACTAGAAGATTCATTTTTTATATTTCATTTTCTTTTTTTTTTTTCAGATAGTGTCTTACCCTGCCACCAGGCTAAAGTAGAGGGATGTGGCTATAGCTTACTGTAACCTTAAATTCCTAAGCTCAAGCAATCCTCCTGCTTCAGTCTCCTAAGTAGCTAGGATTTATGAACTCCCTGCTCTATCATCCTTAACTGGAGCCCACGGGTCAACAAGTTCTTCCCACACATTCAGGGCCTCTGAGCAATCTTTCAAAAATTCACTCTTACATAACAGCTGAGTGCCAAGTTCCCAGATGGCTGAGGAAAAGCATTAGCATGAAAGAGAAAGACTAATGCAAGAAAAAAAAAGAGAGAAAGAAATCTGAAAATAATAATAATAAGAGGATACAAGATTTTTAAATCTATAGTCCTTCAGGAAATAAGCAAAGACATTATATCCTTATACTAAGATTATATTAAAGAATAAATCAAAGAACAAGAAATAAAAAATTCTTATGGAAATAAAAATTTAATTAAAATAAAACATTCAATGCAAGAGTGGGAGAATAAAGTTGAGGAAACCTTTCAAGAGCTAGCATATACACACACACACAAAGTCACACTAAAAATTAGGAAAGAAAAAGTGATTGATGTAGAGGATGAACTTAAAAAGGCAAACATTCAATCAAAATGATTTGTCTTAATAAAAAAGAGAGAGAAAATAGAGTAGAAAAATAAGACAATAAAAAAAAAAGAAAAGAAAAATATGACAGTAATATGGAAATAAAATTTCCCAGCAGTAAAGACAAAAATCTCCAGATTTAAAGTGCCCCTTTTAGGCACCCCAAAAATAAATGAATTAAGGTCTATCTTATATCAAAGCACATAAATGTGGGATGTCAGAATTTCAGCAGGAGGAAGAAAGGATCCTACTGGTTCCCAAGACAGAGGAAAGGCATTTACAAAGTAATGGGTATCAGGAAGGAATAGGAATATTCAACAGCTACAGTGAAGGTTAGAACAGATCAATAAGACAGTGCCTTCAAATATTTGAAGGAAGACTGAATTTCAACCTAGACTTCAAATCCCAGCCAGACTATGACCACAGACAGCGGATAAGATACAGGCACTTTCAGATATGTAAGAAGTCTATAATATTACCCCTATTCTCTCTTTTAAAAGCAATTAGAGGACTTCCAACTATTTTAATGGCACACTAGGCCTATTCTCCTATTGAAGTCAAATAAAATAGCTGCAGCTATATGAAATACATGTATTATGTTGATTGTAGAGGATGACAAATATTTGTGTGTGCATGTATTTAATTTTTTTGAAAGCATTAAAAAGCAGGTAAACTAGCGAAGAATTACAATGCCAGAAGCTTGGGAGAATATGAGAAGCAAGAAAAAAGCAAGTACTCAAATATGCTTTTGCTCTGATCAGGAAGAAACAGCTGGGGTACTTGGCAGCCTAATTGGATAAAACAGATAAAAGGGCCTGTAACATGCAGATTCTGATAAATACCCACAGAGTAAGTTGGGGTCCTAAAGGGCTTTACTTTTTTTTTTTGAGACGGAGCCTCAAGCTATCCCCCTGGGTAGAGTGCCATGGCATCACAGCTCATAGCAACCTCCAACTCCTGGGCTCAAGCGAGTCTCCTGCCTCCGCCTCCCAAGTAGCTGGGACCACAGGCG
>CAUYQV010010538.1:0-15725 GCA_963574575.1 Galagoides demidoff | reverse complement strand
CTATTTCACAAATATCAACATTCAATAAACATTGACATCCATTCATAGTGTAAAAAATAACCTTAGCCAATACAAAAAGAAAGTTTATAAAGTCCATTCATCAGAAATCTACAGCAAACCTCATTCTTTTTTTTTTTTTTTGAGATGGAGCCTCAAGCTATCCCCCTGGGTAGAGTGCCATGGCATCACAGCTCACAGCAACCTCCAACTCCTGGGCTCAAGCAAGTCTCCTGCCTCCGCCTCCCAAGCAGCTGGGACCACAGGTGCCCACCACGACACCCAGCCATTTTTTGGTTGCAGCCATCATTGTTGTTTGGCGGGCCGGGCTGGGGATTTGAACCGGCCACCTTAGGTGTACGTGACTGGCACCCTAGCCGATTGAGCCACAGGCACCGAGCCACATCATTCTTAACATTAGAAATGTAGTTCTTACATTAAAATATGAAGCAAGTGTGGGATATCTACTATCATGATTCGCTTTTTTCGCCAGATGGCCTAAAACACAAATACCTTCATGGGGCAGTGATTTCATCTACATATCTGTGCATCCTAGGAGTTGTTAGCCTGGCTAACATTTTCACTTGGATGGTGACCATGACCTTCTGGCGTTTAGACTTTGATTTCCCTCTACCTTGATTCTCCCGCTGCTCTGATTCTGCATGGCTGTACAGCAAAACTATGCTGATACTTAATGACTAAACCCTTATTTATTTATTTATTTCATGGTGGTGTGACTCAGGCACTCCCAGGGGCTGACGGTCAGATGGTGTGTAGGACAAGAGTCATTTGAAAGCCTTTTCATTCACATGTCTGGCCACTGTGTTGCAATAATTGGAATACCTATAGTCTCTTGGCTTTATTCTGTGTGCCCTCTGTACCTGGCTAGCTTGAGAGTTTCTCCACTAATGCAATTTCTGTGCAGTAGGATTTCTTACAGGATGATGACTGGCAACAACCAGGATAAGTGTTACAAAAATCTTAAGTAGACACAGCCTTACTTCTTATTATCTAGCCTTGAAATTCCCAGAAGATAGTTTTTAATAGTCAATCAAATCACAAGGCCTGGCCCAACCTCAAGAGGAGGTTCCTTTCAAGAAGAGGAATAACAAAGTAATTGTGTCATATTGCATTTATTTCACATACAATATGTCCCATTTTAATACATAGTAGTTCTGAAACTCTAGATATACCTTATCCTTTTTTCCCCTCATATTCTCACTATGAATCTATCAATCAACTTACTATAACTCTGTCAATTAACACCTCTTACAGGTATCCCTGAAGTACAAGCAACCATCACATGTTGCCTAAATTGTAATAGCCATTATGTGAGAATCTAGCCATTCTGGCGTGTATTATCCACCTAACAGAATTATCCCTCAAAACTTAATTCTCATGTCTACCATCTTAACACTTCTTATGGCTTTTCATTTCACCCAGAAAACACAAAGCCCCTACCTGCTTGTAAGACCCTAATTTATCTGGCTACTTGCTAATTTTTTGAATATATGTCTTTCCATTTTTTCCCTTAGTCAAGGGGCTTCACTCATAAGTTTTTTTTTTTTTAATTTCATAAAACAAATCAATCCCCTCTCACCCTACAGGACCCCTGCACTCACTGTTGTCTCTGGCTAAAACCATCTTATTCCAAATGTCCTGCATCTCAGTCCTAACACCTGTCACTTCTCTGTTTCTTCCTCCATGGTCCTGTGGCCTTTCTTACTTATTGCATAGAACAAATTTTAGCACACAGCAAATTTTACACACACACACACAATAGATATATACGATTTCTCACCCTGAATGAGGGCACTTAGATCAAATGCTTTATAAAGACAGTTATCTGACCCATAAAATGTTTTTCAAAAATAGACTTGCTGAATGGCACTTTTACAAAATTATAGTATTCTTTTTGTCATACTGGACTTTAAAATTTTACATTTAGTTAAATTTCTTTGCTAAAACATTTATTTCGGTTTTGCTCCAATAACTATTGTGGAACATTTTTTAATTCTCAAATGATGAGTTTTAAATTCATTTAAAAATAATGCATAGTTTTATTAGAAAATTTGAACTTTTAAATATATTATTCAACTGTTTAATATGTATTAATATTAAATAGGCTTTTCATGAATATTTTATGGATATTTGAACAGTTGTACTTTTATATATAATTCGATGTAAAATATAAATATGACTTTAGGTATACTATGAAAACCATGAGTTATTTTATTTTTATATGCTTAGGTAAGTGTCAAACTGTTAGTTGGCTGATCATATTACATTTATAATTGGCAATTTAATATAATTGTCTAAAAATATTGCTTGTATAATTACTCATAACTGATTAATAGTTTGTGATTTGTTCTTGTTGTACTTTCATTAATAAAATAGCAAATACTTTGTTCACTTTGTACTATTATGTCAGATTCACCTTTCATGGTGATAATTTGTTTCTCTTAGCATACTCAGAAAGTGGATGTTTACAGAAATTTCTTTAATGTGTATTTTTTAACATATAATTAACATGCATTAATGAACAATTTTTATGAAATGAGCAAAGAAAAAGGCATCATTGTGATCACAGAACATATTAATGTAGAATGTTAAATAGCAACGTAGGAATGGGCATGTGAGTACTCATTTAGGGAAAAATTACAATATGCATTTGGTAGCTACTATTATGTCTTTCAATTTTATAAATTTTATAACTTCTTAGTATATGAATCTTTTATGAGGAATGCCCAATATTTCATGGGATTATTGAAGTTCTCTTATTTTGGAGTAATTGACTTAACTATTCCTCTAACGATGGAGCTTGCCCCTGGTCCAAGGATTTTTGTACCATGAATAATGATACAAAACATATTTGTATGCATAGTTCATTGTGAGTATCCCTGATTATTTCCTTAGGACATATTCCTAAAAATGAAGTACGTGGATAAAAGCGTATGGGTATTTTAATGATCTGGGTAAATGTTGCCAAGTTGCCTTCCAGAAAGTTTCCACACATTTGTGCTCCCACAGCAGCAGATTAGACTGTCCACTGGCATTTCCTTAATTATAAGTCATGTTGAATATTCGAATGCATTTCCTAATAGTTTGTAGTTTTTGAGTTTTCCGTATGAATGAAATTGGATTGGACCTGCTTGTAATTTACTCATTGCCTAATTTTCCTATTGAATTACAAATTTAATTTCTGGTTGGGTGCAGTGTCTCATGCCTGTAATTCTAGCACTCTAGGAGGCTGAGGGGGGAAGATCCCTGGAGCTTAGGAGTTGGAGACCAACCTGAGCAAAGCAACACCCTGTCTTTACTAAAAATAGAAAAATTAGATGGTCATTGTGGTGCATACCCATTAGTCCCAGCTACATGGGAGGCTGAGGCAGAAGGATCACTTGAACCCCGGAATTTAAGGCTGCTATGAGCAAGGCCGTTGCCAAGCCACTCTAGCCTAGGTGACAGAGTGAGACTCAGTCTTGATTAAAAAAAAAAAAGAAGAATTTAAATCTGAGTAACATTTATAGCAAATTGTTTTCCAATTGCCACTTGACTATTACTATTATGCACGCTTACATATATACATATTTATAAATAACTACATGCACAGGAAAACAAAAATACACAAGTATAGTCTAGTGAGGGGGAGGGAAGAGGTGGAAGGCGGAGGGGTGACTGACAGGTTCTCACCTAAGGTATACAATGTAAGAGTATTCAGCAGGCCCCCTGGGTGAAGGGCTCAGCTAAAACTTGAACTTCACCTTAGAAATGAAAAGAAGGCAACCTAAACACTTGAAACTTCATATTAATCTGAAGTTAAACACAAACATCCACACATTCCCATGTGTAATGTGTATGTGTTCAGTGCTGCCACCTTTTTCTGTCTCACCCTTATGTCATCTTCATGTAACTTACAATTATTTCCACACCATGATAACATATGTCCATCTACCTATATTTCCTTCTTGTTTATTTCTATTTTTAAATATTGATTCATCAAATTAACATATTTTATTCTATGATGTATTTCTCTGTACCTTACTGTTTGTGATTTCTCCTCTGACTCTTCTTCAAAACATGTGATTTATCAAGTCGTTAAGGGTTTTGACACAGGTCCTTACCAGAGGATGAAATCTTCTCACGTTTTTGTTTGTGTCAGTGTTAGGGGGTAAATAGCCAAATAATAAAATATTAAATATCTGACTTTATAAGGTGAAGCATATGGTTTCCATTTTGATAATTTATCAAATATTTCTAGGTATCAGCCTCCATTTTAACACTTTTTGGAAGTTAGACTGTTTTAACCATATTTAAAGGTTAGTGATTTTTCTTGGCAGGCAATATTGAGTCTGCTAATAAGTGAGCATGTAGGCAATTCAAATAGAGAAGATATAACTTTCAATGACTTAAGTATAGAATATAATAATTTTAGTTCAATGTTGTTATTTTCCATAATGGTCCAATGTCTAAATGAGATCGTTTGAGATTTCTTCTTCTTCTTCATCAACCATATAACAGCCAATATCTTCCTTTGAATTTTGAGTTTCAAGTTTCTCCCGGATTTCTGCATTCACCTGTTATGAAATTTCCTGCCTATTTACTGATTTTATTTCTAATTCTTGGGGGATGTGAGTCTTAATTGTGAAAAGTTATGTATGCTTGTGTGGTATGACTCTGAATTTCAACTTCAATTCCCTTATGCTAAAATGCTAGACATATATTCTTATTTGTGTCTGTGTGATAAAAAAAAAACCCAATAAACCTATAAGATAATCCAGGCCTAATACCTACCTAAAGCTTCATTCATTAGATGACTTATTAGTTGTTCCCCACTGAAAGCAGAAACTTGAGATAATTATCAATAGAACGTTACATTTTGAGAAATATGTAAGTTGGTGAATCAGGGTGTGGGGACATAGACGGCACACCTCACACATTACCTTGTATAGAGTTGAGACGAGCAGGGGAGGACAGAGGTCACATGGATGACTCTGGGATAATTTTGTGTCAGTCGACTACTAATTCACGAATACATGGAAGAATAGGTGATATAATTCCCTTAATTTTCGCATCTTACTAGCACTTTAGATTATTTTTTCATGTCTATGCATCCTCAAACCCTATTCAAAACTAAGATGTATTTCATTTAGTAAAAACATAAAAGATGACACGATACTGCTTATTTTATGCTACATAATTTTAAAGAGAGGAATTATGTCCTTCATAATTTGTAAAGCAATCCATATTGTAAGTGTATCCATTTGCTTAAGAATCTGGTAAGTCAAAAACGATTGAATGGAATTAGAACATTTTCCCGAAGCAATATAACAATCAGGCCCAAAAGCTGGCGTAGGGAAGGGCCCCCAATAGATCTGCAAAATATCATCAAGGCTTCCCTTCTTCATTAAGATGTACGGTTTGGCAGGAGCTCACTGACTGGCCTTTATAGAGATTATTGTCTTCAGAGTTGCCAAGTGATTGTGCTGTTTCATCCTCAGCTATAATGGGAATGTCACAGCATTTTATGTCACCTGCCAAATCCCAGATAATTCCATGGGCTCTGAAGTTGACATCTATCACAAGCATTCTGGACACAAACATCTAATATTTTATGAAAACAGTACTTGAAAGTTTATCAATGTTTATTTTTTAATAACTAGCAGAGATAAAAATATTCCTCTTGGCTCCTAGGCACATTATGGAACTAGATTAACTGTAGAGAGGCATAGTGATCTCAAAAGTTAATTTAATTTAGGTTTGTGAAATTATTTTGATGTCTGGGTACCATTGCCTTTCATAGTTTTCAAAGTTTACATACTTTGATTAATACATATCGGCTTCTTTGGATCAAGTAGTTACTCTCTTTGTGTTAGATCAGAAATGTTGTGAAACTATATAAAAATGCCAAGCTTCTGCCAACGAGCCCTTCCAAAGAGATAAATGTGTAATAGATAATTATGTTCATGTACGTTTTTCTGTGTTAAATGTGGTGCCGAGAATATAGATTTATCTACTCCAATAAAGTTATAAGAGGAGATATTCATTATCATTTCCAGTGGTCTTATTTTTTTCTTTAAAAACTTTTACTAATAAAAAAAAGAACTATGAAGATGGGTATTTTACCTTCTCTTAATGACATATGCTAATGATTTTAACATGAAATAATTATTGAGGCAGGTGCAAGTCTTAGAGCTGGAGGTAAACCTAGAACAGGGCTCATTCAGCCCTTCCCACTGAGAACATAGACACTGAGGCCAATCACAATTAGCTGTTATCTTCAGAAAGAAGCTCAGTAACCTTCTGAGGTGGTATTTCACATGGAGGCTGCAGCTGATGAGGCCAGTAATTTTTTGTTGTAAGAGAAATGCAACAGCATCTGGAAGACTCAAAAAGAGAGGACAGATGGTCCCTGACTTACATACATAAACCCGTCATACCGCTAGGAACATATGGACATAGGATGGTTTGACTTACAACTCTTTGACTTCATGCTGGCTTTATTTGGGCTATTTAATGTAGTTGTATTTATGATATTTGTGTCTGACCATGAATGAGTTCACCACGCTACCACCTCCTCAGAAGTCGAAGAGCATTTGTGTATGTCGGAAAACATTCTAATGTCAGAAGAACAAAGCAATACTGAAGTCAACAGGTCAAATATGGACCCAAACCACTTTGGGTCTCCCTAGAAATAAACAGAATTTTCCCCCAAATTTACAAGGTTCATGGGCCCCCATTTATAATCTCTGAATGCTTAAGCCATAGATTATTAATCTTACGTTACAGCATTTGTTACATGCTGCGTAAGAATTCCATACCAAATGGTAATAATTGTACTCCATCTTGGCACGCAGTTTATTATTATTATTATTAAATCATAGCTGTGTACATTAATGCAGTCATGGGGTACAGTGTGCTGGTTCTATATACAATCTGAAATATTTTCATCCAACTGGTTAGCATAGCCTTCATGTCATTTTCTTAGTTATTGTGTTAAGACATTTATATTCTATATTTAGAGAGATTCACATGTACCCTTGTAGGATGGCCCATCGGTGGACCACGCCTATGGTGGCATGCAATTTTGAAAGGTATTTTTTCACAATTGTAGACTGGGTGCCACAGGGTTGAAAGGAAGGTAAGCATCTTTACTAAGGGATTAAAGATGATATCAAGACATAGAAATAGTCTAAACAAGAGAGTAAGGTCAGCAAAATATAAATAAATTGACCAAGGAGAGTAACAGTGAACTCAGAAACTAAAAACTTATGCAAACTTGGTTTGGAATTGTTCACAGCCTTCCGATTCCACTGTTTCCCTCTGAGTGACACTGTTTAGGAATTTCTCACTGTTCTTTCCTAATGATGAGTCACACTGCTCGTCAAACACCAGAGTTTTATACTGTGCGCTCTATTTCTGGGCTCTGTGTTCCATTGATCAATTTCTCTCTCTTTCTACCAACACCACACTATGCTACCTGCTTCCAGGGACAACTAGTCACTTGCACGGAATCGTTTCTTTTCTTTCCAAAGCTAACTTAGTGTGTACTTTCTAACACTATAATTTATTGCAGTATGTTAAGTGCCACAAAAATTTGCACTGGGATATTTATTAGCAGTTTTTATCGATCAGTTGGGTATGTTCAATGTTCAAGTGGAGAAAACATTGACGTCTCAGAATGTTAACCATTGTGGACATGCGCTGTCTCTCCATTTTCTTAGATCCTCTCCAATGTCCTTTATTACAGTTCTATTATTTATTGTAAAAAAATGCACATGATTTTTTAAGTTTATTCCCAAATACAAATTTTTATTGCTATTTTACATTATATAATTTGTGGCTCACATGTTTGTTGCTGATGTTCAGAAGTAAAATTGATTTTTTAACTTTCACATCCTTTGTGGCTTCAAATATCTTAAATTATTTACAGTAGACAGTCCACACATCTGTTTCCCCCTGTCCACTATGGTACATCAATTTCTTATTGGGCTGTGTAAATCTTCCAGTGAAAGTTTAGATAGAATAGGGATCAGGGATGTCCAGCCTTTTTCTTTTTTTCTGCTGAGTATTGGAAGCATACAGTTGTCTTGAGCCACACATTAAAGACACAAACACTAATGAAAGAGGAATAGAAAAAGCGGGTTAGTGCACACTTGTCCTGATTTCAGACACCACAAGAAAAGCAAAACAAGTCTCGACAGAATCAGCGTACACCCCGTGGGCCAGGTAGGACTTCCACGGGCTAGAGCGTAGTTTAGTATACATTACTTACCATGTCAAGGGAAATTATTCCTTGGAGTAATTTTTAATTAATGTTTTCAGTTGTATTGTTGGCCTTCCTCAAAATAAAGAGTTCCCTTTTATTTATTCCATAACGAGAAAATGTATTGTCTTCCTTGTGCAAGGAACTATTCTTGCTGCCTGGAATAGACCAATAAAGAGAATAGGCCAAAACTCCCACCTCTGTGAAACTTAGATCCTAGAAGTCTTTGTTCCATCATAGATTTTATTTGTTTTTTTTTATTTCTTAATCATCATTATATATTAAGATTTATCAGGGAGGCATCTGTGGCTCAAGGAGTAGGGTGCCAGCCCCATATACCAGAGGTGATGGGTTCAAAACCTGGCCCCAGCCAAAAGCTGCAAAAAAAAAAAAAAAAAAAAAATTATCAGAACCATTTTCAGTATCAATTAAGGTCATTACATTTTTCTCTTCTAATCTCTTCAAGCAGTTGACATATTAAAATGTAATATTTAAACATTCTTATACATCTAAGAGAATGCCACTTTACTAAGTGTTAATTTTTTTGTAAATGCAAGTTAGCCTTCAGTTTGGTAATATAGTAAGGTTAAGAGAATGAAACAAGCAAGTATAGACAGATAGTCGGCTGTGAGTTACAGGGAGATTTTCCTGCATCAATTAAGTCAGACCCAAATCTACTGGTACCACACGATAGTGAGTTTATGATCAGATTTAAATATGTGTGTGTGCCATAGACATATATGTACACCTATATATGTGTTGTATGTATGCATACATATATTTATGTACTCTCTCTATATGCCATATACTATATACTATACATATATATATACACACACACTAGTATAGAGCGTATAGTGTGACATATCTGTGTATATCTTTCATTTAAAAATCACAAATTCCCAGACCTCCACAACAATATCAAAGATTTCAGAAGTATCTTATTCATGAAATGTTTTATGATTGGTCCAATCAAGAGTTACCAAGCTGAGAAAAGTCTAAATGCACAAGGGCCTAATCTCCACACTCCTGCTCCTGGGACAGGATTTGTGTCATCACTTCAGCAGCCACTCCTCTCTGCATTTTCCTGCTTCTCCCTGATGTGTACGATTTAACCATCTCTCACACAGAAGGGGGCTTAGCTGACTGCATGGTAGCAGCTTACCAACGGCCCTATTTTCTGATTTGTGTTATTGGAAGTTTTACAGAATTTAATTAGGAAGTTTGCATATTATTCATGGATTAAGTTAGTCTGTAATTATCATTTCTCATGCTTTTTTTCTAGTTTTGGTAACTGAGGTTATTATTAGCTCTACAGAATGAGATGCAGAAATTTATTATTATTTTATTTATTTTTTAAAACTAATATCAGAAAATTTGGAATCAATGTCTTCTAAAACCTGGGCTTGGCATTTTCTTTGTACAAAGATGTTAAAATATGGCTTCAATTTACCTTACTGAATCCTTCCACTTCTTCTTGAGTCAAATTTGTCCGGGTAGGTGGTCTTATAAGTATTTTTATTTTATACTATTTACCAAATGTATTGTCATAAATTGTTGACAATATTCTTTTATTATTCTTATAGTCTAAACTGTAGTTATAATTTCCTTTTTATTTGTCATTTTATAATCTCTATTTTTTAGTTTTAGAATATCATAGGGGGTGTAGAAATGTTTTGGTTACATAATTTGCTTTCGCATGTTTTAAATCAAAGTTGTAAGTGTGCCCTTACCCAGAATCTGTGCATTACCCCTGTTAGGTGTGAATTAACTCAACACCCCCTCCCACCCACTTGATGCCATTGAACTTGACTTCCATATGTGCACAGCCTTGATTGACTAGTTCCAGCTTAGTATGGAGGACAAGAGGTGTTTATTTTTCCTTTTTTATGATACTTCACTTAGAAAAATAGCCTCCAGTTCCATCCAATTTGTTACGGAAGATGCCAGGTCACCATTTTTTTCCTTTGTATTTATAATTCTACTGGTTTGTAAATTCTTCTCTTTTTCATGATTGGTATTTTTAGAGTTTGACCTTTATTTTCAGTCTTATCTAAATATCGATTTGGGGGCTTTTAAAATTCCTTATATGTTTTGTAAATTTCATATTTCATTGATTCATGATTTTATCTTTATAATTTTTCTTGTTAATTTTAAAATTTTCTACTACTTATTTTGTGCTACCACCTACCACCTACATTCATTCTATTACATCTGCCAAAAACTTAAAGTTGATTTTGATTCCTCTCATGACCCCTATATAAGTATACCTTTATCTCATAAACATCTCTCAAATCTATGCATTTCTGTCTCTTATCCTAAAAGAGCTTCATAAATGCGGATTCTTTGCATTGTTATCTTTTTCTCATTTATTCTATTAATTTTCCTTCCAACTTTTAAGAATCTCTTAACACCTAAATGTTTCCTTTGTGACTTTTATCCTAGCTGTCATGTTGTCATTTGTTGTGAGCTATTTGATCAATGATCTCTTATTAGACACAAATATCTTGGGTGATGCCTGTGGCTCAAGAGGTAGGGTACCAGCCCCATATGCTGGAGTTGGCGGGTTCAAACCCAACCCTGGCCCAAAACTGCAACAACAACAACAAAAACAAAAAAATAGACTTAAATATCTTCAGGGACACAGGGACACAGTCTATCATGCTCACTAATATAACCCCATGTCTGGATAATCAATGATTATATTTTTTAATGAATAAATAAGACAAAGTATGGGCTAATAAGCTTCAAAACTGGATAAAATTATAGGGACTCTGGTAATGACCCCGTAAAGTACATTTTATTTCAGATCAGTGAAAAATTGCTAATTTTCTGAATTAGTTTTATTAGCCAGTTTATGGAAATATTATAGAGATGATTCATGAACTAAGTGAGGACTAAACAGAAGTGTTTTGTAATCATTCAATTTGAGCATACTAGAATCAGTGTCAAGTAAAAAGGAAAAAATAATCTAAAGAAAATAATATAGGAACAGTCTTGAAAGTCTTTCCATTTGTTTTTTCACAGCACTTGAGATGGTGTGTACTTTGTCATCTGGTTGATAATGTAATTGTACCCCGTTTACATATGTTGAGTGAAATGTGTAATCACTTATCCCAGCTTTTAATTTCTGACGCTATTTGACCTTCTTTCTGATTCAAATGCTACAATAGGTATGTAAATGGGACATGATGAACGTTGACATGGTTGATAGGATTTTGCTGTGTGTTCCTCAAAAAAAAGAAAGAAACCAATTGCTGTGCCAAATTTGATACAAAGTAGGCGCAACCAATTTGAAGAATAAAATAAGAAAGTATTTTATTTTAACAAAGTATTTTATTTGATTTTGTAATTCCAATTACTAATGTAAGATTCAGCACAAATCATTCTTACAATGCTTAAAATATGAAGTCAAAAGAAAGAGTCAAAAGTAGAGTTGCACTGAAGAGGAAGACTGATGGGTGATGTTTAGAAAATATCACGATGATTATTCTGATTTCAGAATAGTTTTATGCCACAGCCTTTGGGAAAGGTCTTTAAAACTCTCAACGGTGACATGCTACAAGTCAAATAAACCACTATGCTTTAAAAAATGTGGGTGAAATGTTTTAGACAAGTTGCTTCTCTAGGAAAAATCAATACACCCTTTTATTAATGTGAGTCAGGCTATTTGCACACTAGATTTAGAAAAAAAAATTGTTCCCTAAAGATTTTTTTCCTTTTCTTTTATTTTATCTGTTTTGAAAGCATTTGAAATAGAATTTATTGGCTCTCTGGAGATCAGAGAGCTCTCTTCATATTAAATATCTATTCATTGAACCAGGGAAAAAAATAGCAAAACACTTCATTTATGAAAAGAAGTAAAAAGTCTAATTTATATAATCAGAGGAATGAATTTTATAAGCCAGCTAGCTCGCTGAATAACCAATAACACTTTTTTAGTAGAAGAGAATTTGACTTCATTTTGAAATAATATTCATGTTTATTTTTTCCCATGGAAATCACTCTTTCAACAGGAGAATTTATCAATGCATTTTGGGTTCTAAGTCATGGGTGAATTGTAGTATCTCTATAATTTTATTTAGTTGTCTTTCGACTTTCAAGGTTATGCTACAATTGATAATTTCATAAAACAAATTCCACTAGCCAATGCCCTCATTGAAAATAAGTTCTAGAGAGTGGGAGACACGTAAACAGTTATGACAACATTTATTTTGAGGAATAGAGAAAGGTCCTCCAAAAAAAGTGAGTCCTGTGAAGACAGCGTTGGAGTCTGTATTGTGGGATAGCTTCTGAATAATTGGTTCAAGGAGAAAATTAGGGTAAATAAACCAAAAAGTATTCTCGATATCATTTTGAACTTCAACCTAAATTTGACACTTGAGATTTTCTTTAATTAATATCTAGGGGAGAATTAGAACTGAACATCAAAATATATAATTTTTTCAAATTATTTTTTTAATTTTTTTTTTATTGAATCATAACTGTATACATTTGTGGGGTACAATGTGATGATTTGATATACAATGTGGACTGCTTAAGTCAAACTGTATACCATAACCATCACCTCACTTATTTGTTGTGGTATGACATTCATCATTTACTCTTACTTGTTTTGAAATATACCCTTGCTTTCTGCACATTATGTGAGATTCCACCAAATGCCCTCCCTCTTCTCTCCCCTCTCCCTCCTCTCCCCTTCTTCTCTCTGGGCTATATTTGTGTTTTATCATTTGTTGAATGTGTGATTATATATTGGTTTCATAATAGTATTGAGTACATTGGGTACTTCTTTTGCATTCTAGAGATACTTTACTAAGTGAATATGTTTCAACTCCATCCAGGTAAATATAAAAGATATAAAGCGTCCATCTCTAATGGCTGAATAGTATTCTATGGTATACATATTGTTTTAACAGTTAATTGGACCACTAGAATATAAGTTCAATGAGAAAATAGATGAGGGCTATTGTATTTTCTGCTATATTACCAGAGTCTCACTTACTTTTTTTTTTTAGAGACAGAGTCTCACTTTATCACCCTTCGTGTAGTGCCATGGCTTCACAGCTCACAACAACCTCCAGCTCTTGGACTTAGGTGATTCTCTTGCCTCAGCTGCCCAAGTAGCTGGACTACAGGTGCCCACCACAATGCCTGGCTATTTTTTGTTGTTGTTGTTGTTTTGTTGCAGTTCAGCCGGGGCCAGGTTTGAACCTGCCACCCTCAGTATATAGGGCCGGCGCCCTATTCACTGAGCCACAGGCGCTGCCCCAGAGTCCCACATACTTTTTGGACCAATATTAAATAAATGAATGTCTTATGCTGAGTGCCTAATATTGAACAGAAAAAATTATTACAGCTCTAATTAACAAAAGCATGTAACTATACGGTAATGGCAAGTTTGGTTCATTTATTTGCAAGTTACACAAGTTATGTTATATTGTATATACTTTGTAAATCAGTAAATAATTATTGTATGTAAATGATAGTAATATTTTGCTTTCTTATCATAAGAAAAAAAGACAAAAACTCATGCATGTACTTTTAGTTACTTCAAAAATCATGTTCTCTTGTTTGATGGCGATTAAACAAAACAAATTCTATTAGTATGAACTTAACTTCAGTGGCTTACGTTTTGGAAATATTTGTTGGGTCTCTGTTTTTGCTCTAAGAATTTTCTAAGAATTTGTAAATCCATCACATTATTTGAATACCCAACTATAATAATGTGGTAATGCCATGAGTTCCATATGATAGATAAGAGTACTGAGACAAGGATGTTTAGTTACATTAGTTTTTTTTTTTTTTTTTTTTTGCAGTTTTTGGCTGGGTTTGAACCCACTACCTCTGGCATATGGGGCTGGCATCCTACTTCTTGAGCCACAGGCAGCACCCAGTTATATTAACTTTTAACACGCTATTTAGAGACTGAACTGATCTAGGACATACATGAAAGTGGTCAATTCCAAAATCTGTACTTCACATTATCCTAGTAGAACACCTTCTAAGGTAATGATGATGATTACGACGATAACCATGACAACAGCAGTGACACATTTATCGAACATTTATTGTTGTGAGATATGCAACAAAATGCTAGTTGTTTTGTATATTTAAATCATACATAAAACTCACAAAATTCTTAAGATAGCATTACGTTTTTTTCTCCACTTTACTAATGGGAACTAATGTGTAATTATTATGTTTATATTTACAAGTCTGATGAGTTTCAAAATCTAAATGTTTGATTAGTTTCAGTTGATGCTAATAATGCTTTTTTGTCCAAAAAGTATCCAGACATGAAAAATACACATTCACAGCTGGATACTTTCCAGACAGCCCTCGTATACGTGTTTCTGTAAAATTGAAATGATTCTTAAAACTTCAGAGAAACTACCAAATCTTATCCTTAAATCAAGTGCTAAAGAAGTTAAATATATCTTGGTAAAAGCATGAGTTGATATGAACAGAAAAATAATATCTTTATTAAAATGGAATAAAATTTTTATTCAACATCTTGGTTAAATATATTCCTATTTTTAGTTATTTTCATGGTAACTGTTGTGAATGGTATTGACTCCTTGACTTGACTATCAGTTTGACTATTATCAGTATATAAGAATGCTACTGATTTTGTAAACTGAGACTTCACTGAATTTATTTATCAATCCCAGGAGTGTCTTGGTGGAATCTTTTGGGGTTTTCTAGACATAAGATCATGTTGTTAGCAAAAGGTGATAGTATGGCCTCCCTTTCCCAATGTGGATACCGCTATTTCTTCTTCTTACCTGGTTTCTCTGGCTAGGATTCCCAGCACTGTGTCAAACAAAAGCAGTGACAGTGGGTCCCCTTGTCTTGTTCCTGTTCTCAGTGGGAAAGCTTCCAAATTTTCTGTGTTCAGTGTGATGTTGGCTATGGGTTAGTCATATATGACTTTTGCATATAATTCTGAGATATATTTCTTCTATGCCTAGTTTGGTGAGGATTTTTATCATGAAAGTGTGATAAATTTTGTTTTTCTTGCATCTATTAAAATGGTCATAGGGTCTGTTTCTGTTTCTATTTATGTGGTGAATCACATTTATTTATTATGTAGGTTGAACCATCTTTGCATCCCTCAATGCAGGCTACTGGATAATGGTGGACTGTTATTTTTTTCTTTTTGTTGTGTCCTTAACTGGCTTGGTATCAAAGTTGTCCTGGTTTTATAGAATGAGTTGAGGAGGAGTCCCTCCTTTTAGTTGTAAGGGAATAAGTTCTTCATGTAAATATTATCTCATTTTTCTAGGTCTGGTGGAAATCAGCTGTGGACAGAGAGAGGTGGGAAGGGGTGAGGGAAAGGAAAGAAGAAAAAAAAGAAAAGAAAATAGTGACTATTTCTCACATAAATTGGATTTAATTTTGACCAAAGTATATTATTTGAGTAATAAGTTTTAATTCAACTTGTTAATAGGTTGTTTAG
>CAUYQV010010537.1:0-27686 GCA_963574575.1 Galagoides demidoff | reverse complement strand
TGAGGGCGGTTGGGCTTGAAGGAGGAAAGGAAATTGTTTTATGGCCGTTTGGAAAATTTTGCAAGGTTTGCAAGCTGCGGTTGGGCAACCGAGGGGTTCTGGAAAGTCTCTAAGTCTGGCACGTCCTGGCACGTCCCTTGCATCCTGGGGGGAGCGAGGCTGGAGGAGCAAGAGGGGCTGGAAGGCAAGGTCTCTAAGTTTTTGTCCGGCACGTCCCTCGCATTCCTGGGGGGGGTGCGAGGCCGGAGGAGCAAGAGGGGCTGAAAGGCAAGGGATATTCAAGAGGGTCCTTCAGTATTTTAAGTAAAACAGAACTCAGTTTTCCCTTCAGCCAGCCATTTTCACTCTTGCACTATTTGGTGTGTATTGGGAACATGGAAATAACACTGTGTGTGTGTGTCTATATACCAAGGAGAGTGAGAGTCTGGGCTCAGTTAATTACAAACAAATTATTAATTATTTGGGACAGTTTTGTTCCTTTGCGCCTCAGATAATGTCAGCAGTGTCCCCCGTCATTATGACAACCCCAAATTGCCCCTCTATATGTTGAATTGTTCTCTAGGGGCAGGAGTACCTCCATTATGAACCAGTGCCTTGTTTCGATAAAAATTCCCTGTCTAAAATAAGAGAAAAATAGAAGACACAATCAATACACATTTAATTCTATGTTCATTGTGTATCAATAATAACTACTAAATGCTGTTGGGGATGCAACAGTCACCCTGCTTTGAAAAACTTTTTCCCATATTGTTCAGTAGATTTCCTCAACTCTAGGAACAGAACGTCTAAATAAATTCTACCTGCATTACGTTCCAGTAGTGAAAGAGGCTAGAAACAAGGAAGAGCCAGGCCTTGGGAAAGACGATACCCTGTTTCCAGCCAAGGGAGAAAAGAAATTAAACACTAAAGACACTTACTTCTAACTGCTACTAAGGTAGAAAGACAATTCTGACCCTTTACTTTGGAGTATCCCCTATCTAATACAATCTAATACCAAGCAATGACTCAGGAAGACAATGACTTCCTTCCAGACTGCCCTGAGTGTCATAGGAGG
Source organism: Galagoides demidoff (assembly GCA_963574575.1). NCBI lineage: Eukaryota > Metazoa > Chordata > Mammalia > Primates > Galagidae > Galagoides > Galagoides demidoff. Next base: position 26,632 of record CAUYQV010010537.1, on the reverse strand, counting down.
ACAGGCAAGCCTTAAGACAATAAAAGCCATGGAGGACTTGGGGTGGGAAGGCCGCGCCCTGCATTTGTTTATATTCCAAAGGCTGAACTCCTCTGACCTTGAGGACCAAAATAACCTAATCTCAGGCAGTGAAAGGGGAGCACATGGGGGTCTTGGCTCTGAGCCAGAGAAATCTTGGGGTACAATTGGCCTAGGATTCTAGCTGAGTATAGCACAGCCTTAACCCAATTCATTTTAAAACAAAAAGGATACTTGTTCTCTTATCAAATTAAAAAAAAAGATTGAAAATGCTCAATTATCCAAGGAATCGTATACTACTCATGGGAGTGTAAGTTAGTACCTTAATATGGAAAGATATTTTGACAATAAGGATAAGTAAAATATCTGGGTAAAAAAACAGACAGATAGAAAATGTCATATCTTTTCACCTAGTTATTTTCTTCATAAAAGCTCTATAAATAATGCCAAGAACACAAAAAGATTTGGGAGGAATGATGCCCATTTTGGAAATGTATAACTAATAAAGACTTGGCAACTCTTGGAATCAAAGGTTCTCTAGTCAGTTACTTAAGTAGTGAAGAAGATAGGCGCAAACACAGGCCTACATATGTTTGTATGCAAAGTGGGAAGTTTTTATTATATATATTCACACATATACACATACACATAAATAGGACAAAACTCCCCACTTCATGTATACTTTCAGATCTACTATAATAATTTAATTTATTTACCTTGTGTTGTGTGATGACAGTTTTGTTATCTCATATGTAATTCGATAGATGTCTTTTTTAATACAAAATATTTAAGTACAATAGGACTGTTCAGGTAGTAATCACAATATTTTTAAGCCAATATTATTAGTAGGACCTTAAACATATTTTTAAAGTAATAGATGTTCACACAACTTAAAGAATTAGAAAAGGCATATTAATACAAAATAAAATTAGAGAGTCTCTACTATGACTTGAATATTTGTCCCTTCAAAAACAAAAGGTGAAATTCAGTTACCATTCTTTTTTTTTTTTTTTTTTGAAACGGAGCCTCAAGCTATCCCCCTGGGTAGAGTGCCATGGCATCACAGCTCATAGCAACCTCCAACTCCTAGGCTCAAGTGAGTCTCCTGCCTCCACCTCCCAAGTAGCTGGGACCACAGGTGCCCAACACAATGCCCGGCCACTTTTTGGTTGCAGCCATCATTGTTATTTGGCAGGTCCGGGCTGGGGATTCGAACCCGCCACCTTAGGTGTACGTGGCTAGCGCCTTAACCGATTGAGCCACAGGCGCTGAGCCCAGTTACCATTCTAATTGTAGCAGTCAGGAGAAAAGAAAATCTCCCCCTGTTGTAAGAGAAATCTCAGCCCCTCTCTTTAGCTTTTGCCTTCTGCCATAAGACAATGCAGCAAAAGGGGCCTGGCCAGTTGCTGGCCCCGTGATTTTGGACTTCCCAGCCTCTAGAACTATGAGCCAATACATTTCTTTTCATTCTACCCAGTCTCAGTATTCTGTGATAACAAGGGGAAAAAAATCCTAATAAAGTCCCCTAAATTCCAGTACACAGAAAGAACTTCTTTTTCTGTTTTTCAGGATTTTCCCCAATACATTTAAGTTCCTTCAAATAATAAGAAACATTTTGTCTAATATTTCTCAGATTATGTGGCCTTTCCTTATTGATTTCTATAAAAATTGAGAAAACAGTGAAGCATTAATGGAGGTGCATCTTTAGTTTTATTTGTCCATCCATCAGTGCTGAATCTACATCCATAATTTAATCCCTCAGGTCTTTTGATTTATTGCATTTTCATCCCATTTGATTAGATATTAAAACAAATATAAAACACTGCAAAGGACCAAATATAACAGATAGCCATTTATTCAACAATCAAAATGCACTGATAGTGACCTTTTTAAAAATGCCTCCAAATTAGAATTATTATTTTAAAGTTTAAATCTCCCATGTTAATTTTTCTAGTCCTATCTCTCCTCTTTTCTCCCTAAGGGAGAGCAAATAAGCTGTCTCCATTTAAAGTGCACAATTTGGCTAGGTTGTGATACACATGAATCTACCAACAAGATTAAAATGTAAAACATTCCATCCTGTCGAAAATTTTTTTCTATCCTTTCCTTTTGCCTTTCACCCAAGGCAACTAATGATTTGCTTTTGGACACTACAGATTAACTTGCATTCTATATAAATGAAATCATTCAAGAGCATTTCCTTGTGTCTGGTGCTTTTCCTTTAGTGTATTGATTTTAAGATTCATTTATGTTGTATGTTTTAGTATGTTTTTCTTTACTATTGAGGAGTACTATTCCCATACATGGGCATGTCACATTTTGTTTATCCACCCCCTTTCTATGGATAGCTGGGTTGTTTCCAGTTTGGGGCTACCATGAACTTAAATGCTATGAACATTCACGCACATGACCTTGTGTAAGTCATTTTCTCATTTTCTCTTGCAGAAATAAATAACAATGATCATATGGTAGATACTTGTTTAACTTTTTAAAATTGCCAATTGATCATTTGATAACTCTCATTTCTATTTCATTCTTTCTATTCCTACTTGAGTCTATTTACCTGCATATGAAAATTTCTGAAATTATCTCACATCCCTGAGACCACGGTTTTTTTTTTTTCCTTTTTTCCTCCCTTCATGAGATTATATATTTTTTTAATCCTTTTCAATTTGATTGGTACTTTCTCCTGTCATCTCCATTTTCCTGTATACCTGTTTAATAAATATTATTATCACAAAGAGTTATAGTTTATATATATAAAGTTAATAAAAGTAACTCTAGATATTATACTTTCAGTACTTTTTATAATTTTTATATCTGCTGAAATTTCCTGTACTTTTATTCATTTTACCTTTGTCTTCACTTTATTGACTATCATTATCATTTATTAAAGACTTTGATATCTTCAGAATCTGGATCATCTCGGTGTTGACTATCTTTTTTCTTCTGAATAGTTCACTTTTTTTTTTTTTGTCTTTTTCTATGTTGAATGTTTTGGATATTACCCAGGACCTTAAGAATATTTCATTGCATTAACTCTGGATTTTATTATGTTGCTCCCCCAAAAGTATTGATGTTTCTGTTCACGAGTCTACAAACGGGCTAGACACATATTTGGAATGTCACGCCCAAGCTCAGTTGAGTTTTATAAACCTCAGTTCCTGGTGCTTTCAGTCTTTGCTGTGCCTGCTTGGTTCAGGGGTCAGCCAGAGGTAGGCTGAGTTGATCCACAGACTGGGGTTCCTCTTCTGTGTGTGGCCGGGGGTCCTTGTTGCTCTCTGGCAGCCCTGGTTTTAACTGTTTTGTTTCGTTTTTTTTTCTTTCAGACTTGCTCTATTTTAGTTGCTCCTGCTGCCACAACCACCATTATAACTGACTGCTTTCAGAACAGTGCCTCAAAAGACAGCAGACTCATTTTCTAGAGGTATTGCCTCTCTTCTGAAGTCTCAATTGCTTCAGGTAAATCTGTAAAGCCCTGCACGAGTTTTTCTGATATTTTGTCTGGAGTTGATAGCTGTTATCTATGGATCGATTTCCTAGGAGCTCACTGGTCCTTGTGCCTTCATCTTAATCTTTATGCAGTAATCTCCTTGGCCTTATTCTTATTTATTTATTCATTCATATACTGATAGACCTTTAGTTTGTTTTTAAAAAGTTTTAACTATACAAAAAAGCATGATAAATTTTAATTCCACCTGAGTCTTTACATATTTGTATTGAATAGTATATGCCAAGAAGGTATACAATACACATTTTCACTTTGACTAGATATTGGTAAATTATTCTTCAATATTTTTATAGTAATTATATATCCATGGCAGTTTTTCAACTTCCCATTTCTTTACATCCTAACCAGTTTCTGGCATTCTCAATCATTTAATTTTTTTTAGTATTCTAATGTGAGGAATGTGATCTAGTTATTGTTTTTATTTTTAGTTTTATAATTATTATGGAGGTTTAACAAATTCTTGTTTACTGTCTCTTTTTTAGCTCTCCTGTGAGTTGCCTACTCACAATACTTTTCCATTTTGTATTAATATTTGCTTTTTTGACTTATAGAAATGCTTTTTTTAATTTCCTGATTTCATTTACATTTCAAATATCTTCTCTCATTTTGTTATTTGCCCTTTGATCTTATTTATTTTACAATTTCTAATACAGAAGTTTTATAGTTTGAGAGAGTCACATTTTATTTTATCATTTTTAGTTTTCATAACATTTTCAGATATCTTAACCTCTTTTTACATTATTCATTCAAAAATAGGTTTTTAGCACCTGTTGTGTCACAGGTACTCTTCTAAGCACTAGAGAATGTGGCAGTTAAAAAAGTAGTTTAACACATAGATAAGATACTGTAACTTGATGCACGTCAAATGATAACTGCTATAAAGAAAGATAAAACAGAAAGGTCAACATAGCAACACAGATAAAGGCACAGACTTTGCAGCTAGACTGCCATGGTTTGCATTTGGGCTCTGCCACTTACTAAAGGCATATTTATTCAACCTCTGTTCTCCTCTCCTCTGACATGGGAATGATAATAAACGGTACTAAATATTGATTGTCTTCAATAACTTTGAAAAGTTAAATGAGCATATATATAGTATATAAAGTGCTCAGCACATAGTAAACATTTTATAAGCAATGAAATACAACAAAGTACAATGACATAACAATCAGATGAGAAGGGTGAATTCTTCATGAAGAGATGAATTCCTCATGAAAAACTGACCAAGGAGGTGGCATCTGAGCAGAGATCGCAATGAGGGGAGCTAGGAAATCGTTTATGCTCCAGTTGTAAAAGTTTCAGATATTATTCCACAGTTTCTTTCAATAGAAGTTTACTTTTTCATTGTTTATTTTTTTTAATCCATCTGGAGTTTAATTTCATGCATGGTGTGAAGCAAGAATGATATTTCCTCCATATGGAAAGCCAGTTGTCCCAACAACATTTACTGGCTTCTCTATTCTATTTTCCCAGTTTAGTGACCTTTTCTCGACTATGCTCATGTGGCGTAGTAGTACTCGGTACATGGAGACTCACTGACATATTTGACTGTCACCGTGCCAGTGCCGAGGAGTCTTAGTTACTGAAGGTAGTGAGCTTTGGTATCATACAGAGCAAGTTCTGCTCCTCTTCATCCAAATAATCTTGTATGTTCCTTTTCATTTTTATATTCACATGCTTGGTAAATGTTAGGATTCATTTGTAAATTCCATGAGAAATAATATAGTTTGGTAGAGAATTGACACTTTATTGCATTTTTCCTTTCATGAAAATGGAATATACAGACATTTACCAAAGTCTCATAGCAACTTTTAAAACTTTCTTCATAAAATACTTGTATACTTTCGTTAACTTACTTCTAGATAGTTTACGGTTTTTATGGCCATTGTGAATTTTTTCCTCTGACAATTCTGTTTCCAATTAGCTATTGCTGGTGCACAAGGATACTATTAAGGTTGGATATTTGTATTGTAGTCTGTAAATGTGTTGAACTTTCTTACTAGTTCTAATGATTCATCTGCATAATTTCCTAAGGATGTTTTTAACACCTCATAATACCTGTTTCTCTTTTCTTTTTAAATCCTACTTCTTTATTTTTTTAAAAAAGTGATTAGATTATTATGTACTGAATAAACAGAAAATAGAGAACATCTGTGTAATGTCCCTGATCGAATATGAATTCCCTGAATATTACGTCATTGATTATTTATTATACTTCACGCTCTTTATCAGGTTAGGAACATTCTTTTATTTGTAGTTTGTTAGAAGTTTTATCAACTGATTCCTCTGCATTTATAGTTTTTTACTCTTACTCTATCTTTAATTATTTATTGGTTTGTGATGTCAAATAAATGAAGCACTTCTTAATCAAGTTACTTGATTATGATGCTTTAAACTGTATTGCTAGATTAATTACACTTACATTGTATTGAGGGTTTTTGTGTGAATTTTAACTGTTTGCCTGCTCTCTCTCTGATCTATTCCTTCTGCTCTGTTTCATATCACAGGAAATATTTCTTATTATTCATTGGCTCTTCGGCTTTTGAGTAGGTTTGGTCCATGCAAACTACCGTCTGAGCATCTTTTGTGTCACGGGGTGAAGGGTGAGGAAAAGGAAAAGCTGGGATGTGATGACTTTTTCCTCTCTGCCAAGACTGAGTGTCTGATGTGGCCGCCTCTCCTCGCTGGTATCCATCTCCTAAGAGAAATTCCTCCCTCTGTGGTTCTCAAATCCTACCAGATAACTTGCCCTCCTCCCAACCCTCTGCTGTGTGGACCCTCACTCAGGATGCAGGTGGAACCAACTTTTGTCTTTGTTCCTTTTGCCATTGGGCTAGCATTGGTTTTCTGCTATTGCTAATTTCTCAGTTGCTTTACTGAGAAGAAGGGAAAGACCTTTCCCTTCTTAAGGTCTTCCAGAATGATTTTTTTAATCACTTGTATTATTAATTGTCTGTATTGAATTCCCTGTGCTTGAAGGATGCAGAGTGGTTTCTGTTTTCCTGGACCCTGACTGATATATCCTCAAAAGTTACATAAACATGCTCTTATTTTTCCATGTGTAACTCAGCAAATCCTCCTAAAACCCAATTAGTACTTATTACTCTTTCCTGTCTTAGGTACAGTTTGTATAGGATAGAGATTGATATTAAAATTCTCCTACGATGGCAGAAAAACTAAAGAAATTGCATTTAAGGGTAAATAAAAATTGAGGTTTTTTTATATTATATATTTATTGTTTGTTTGTTTGTATGTTTGTTTCAAGTCCATGGAGAGTACAAAGAATCAGTATATTTGTTAAGTAAATTCCCTCTTATGACCGTGTCCTTCCCCCAACAGTGTGTCATACGCCATAACATTGTGCCCATAAAGTGTGAACACTCCCATCCCTCTCCTTCCTCTCCCCTCCCCACTCCTTGGTACCTCCGCCCACCACCTTGAATTGATTTGAGTTTTTCTCTTATGTGGGTATTAGAATGTCTAAGCAAGAATTCAAAGTCCTTAGATTATATTTTTAAAGACAACTGAGATTGGATTCACTCTCATATACCTTTGAAAATCTCATCTTTTTTTTTTTTTTAAGAGAAGGAGGCATTTTTTGTGTAAAGTTATGTAATCAGCTCTTTTTAAGTATGAATTCATCTGCTGGTAGTCTTTGATTTCAATCCTCAAGCTAGGCTGTCGCTAAACATGGAGTGAAGATTTTTGTGCTACACGCACGTCACAGGTAAAACTGACACAAAAGACACTCATGTACCCATAAGGTGTTATGAATTTTGTTGTTATTATACAAGAGTAATTTTCTTTTAGATTACTTTACATAACTCCACCAAGCATTCCAACTCCCCCTTTCCCATACTGAGGTAAAGGAAGTGATTGGGACACTTTTAGTTTTGTTATTCTGAGCATGACACATAGGAAAATAATACCTGCCCAGTGGAATATTTGGGTATTGACAGTTTAATGTATAAACAGGAAAAGAATATTATTATACCAGGAACTCAATTTTATGCTGACTCTTTGATGAGTAAATCTCCAAACATTTTTATTAGGGCTACATTTTTCTTTTATCATCACAGAAGTTTTTTTTTTTTTTTTTGAGACGGAGCCTCAAGCTATCCCCCTGGGTAGAGTGCCATGGCATCACAGCTCAGAGCAACCTCCAAATCCTGAGCTCAAGCGAGTCTCCTGCCTCCACCTCCCAAGTAGCTGGGACCACAGGTGCCCACCACAACGCCCGGCCATTTTTTGGTTGCAGCCATTGTTGTTGTTTGGCTGGCCCAGGCTGGGGATTCGAACCCGCCACCCTAGGTGTACGTGGCTGGCGCCTTAGCCGATTGAGTCACAGGCACCGAGCCTATCATCAGAGAAGTTAAGAACAATCTTACCCCACCCTCTTAACATTCGTTAAGTAGTACTGACCTTTTTACATACATTCTCATGTAATAGCCGTGAAATGCTAATGTGATATTTGTTATTACAACCATTTGAGAGCTGGAAAAACTGAGATACATGTTGTGGTATTTGTTATCAAAAATTCACAGCCAGCAAGTGTCCAGTTTATATTTTACAAACAACATGCCTGACATGAAATATCATGCTATAACAATAGATATCACTACTTTTTTATCATAGTTCATTTCCATACAGAGTCAGAGCCCTCTAGAGTTCTCTTCTAAGGTAAAGGAGCATATCAGAATCATGTTACAGAACTTTGCACAGTCTGCATAGGCCCAGGGTGGTATTGAAATATCTAACCTCCTCTTTATCTTGGTACATCCACATTTGTGCATAAATTCTAAATATGAGCCTTGCATATGTTTAATCACATCGCTTTATCCTGTAAGGTATGCCTTAAAGCTCTGGCTTACTTTATTTAATAGTCCATGAGACTTTTCAGGTCCTGATACATTTGTGAATTTTCTGACATACCAGGAGGGAGTAAGAAAGGAAAGAAGGTAGAAGACGAAGCTTCTGACCGTCAAGCACCCATCATCATCCAGATGCATTATATGTATTTATAAATGTAATTGCCATTTGTATTTCCACATTCCATATACACCGGAAGCATCTTTTTCCTCCTGTTTAGTGGATTATTCATTTTTACCTCTCTTGTGAATTGTCCAAACTCAGAGGAAGCAACCTACATTGTCACGGTACACTAAGGTCACAATTTTGATTCATGACAATTTGTCCACAGTGACTGGAGAAAAGTTAACACGCTCTGCTGTGTTAAAAGCACTTTAACAAGGCTCACTTCTACCCCCAAATCTGAACACCCAGGGCGACTCTTCAACTGAGCGTAAATATCAGCTCCACAGGGATGATTATGCCCAGAGAGAATGCAAATCCCTCAATCTACAGCAAGCCTTCTCCCTAGGACAGCGGTCTCTCATGCCTAAGGCACCAGGTCTCTGGCAGGATCCAGACAAGTTGTGCAATGGGAGGACTTATCACCACCTTGGAGACCACCTTCAGAGACTTTAGAGTAGAAACCTACTTATGAAGCCATAATGAACATCTGAGTTGCATAGCAAATATGGAATTGTAAACAATGGTTCAGAATCGTGGGCTATTATTCCCCTAGAGTCTGTTAGCAAAACTTTCTCACTCTCTAGGTATCCTGATTCAAGACAGTCCCTGAGTTACAAACACATGACCTATGTATAATTTGCACTTAATACAGAGGTTATTTTAGTAAGTCCCTGAGTTACAAACATCTGCGTGATATACAACTCACACTTAGGGATCGGAGCCATTACAGGCAATAGGTAAATGTACCCATTCCAACTTACTCACAAATGCAACTTAAGAACAAACCTACAGAGCCTAGCTTGTTCATAAGCTGGGGCCTGTTTATACATAATCTCCTGACCTTTCCCTCCACTCAGTTGTTCAAGATTCCATATTCCTCTTTACAGACTTTCTTATTTCCATTATCTTCATAATTTCCAGATGATATCATTTCCCCATCTTCCAAGCTCTATGTTAGCATTCCGATTTTATTCCCTGAAATTAAATGGAACTATAACTTTACCCATTCTGGGTCACGCCTATAAGTGTGCATTGTTAATTTTTGGTGCCAACGCACTCTCTGTGTTGGCAAAACGCTGCTTTCATTTTGCGTGTGATGATATCAGGGGTGGAATGTTAACATAGGTTGGTTTTTTTTTACCAACATCATCAGTGGTCTGGGAAACATTACAAGGTTCACTTTACTTTTCTGAGCCTCAACTTCTACCCATGGAAATAGGAAGTTACGAGTAAATTTTTGCTGTCACGTGTTTCTTTTCTTTTACATCAAGGTCTGCATTAGTACTTGGTATATAAGTGTTAAACAAATAGTTGTTAAATTGTATTCTTTATTTTCTTTTTCAGTTACATGGACTAAAGCAAGAAAAATAAATTCATATCATTGCCATGACCTTAATTAGGAAGGGAATACATAAAACAGGGCTGCCTCTGCAATCCAGGAACATGACAGAATCAAATTGTGAGTAATTTAACTCCAAAATGAATGTCAAAGGAATTTTTATTTTAATATAATGACATCAAAGCTGGTTTATGAGCTACAGGAAAAAAAAAATATCCTCATTACTTCTATGCTACACCCTTTTTGGACCAATACATGAATTACTTAGTTTGATTACACACCTTGTATATTACACTTGGCTCTAAATGACTTTTGATTGTTCCCCCAAATCAAATCCACCTTCAAAGGACAGACATTTCTTAACACAGAAGGGATTCAAAAGATTATGCCATAGGCCCTAATCTGAAGGCAACAGAAAGAGGACCCAGCAGACTCTTTGTTATGAATTAATAAGAAAAAAATAAAAGGAAAGAAAGAAAGATTAGAATACCTGGATTGTAGCCCTAGCTTTGCAAATAATTAGCTGAGTTTAGGCAAGTCCCCTCATTATGAATCTGAGCTTCTATGTCTGGAGAATGAGGGACTTGGGCTGATTCTTTCCAGATCCACTATTTTGATTTGAATCTAGGAGGAGAATATGGGAAATGCATTGTTTATACAAATAGTCATCCAAATTCGTGGAGAATCCTGAATAGTATTTACATTATTGTTATTGTTGAGTTTTTTGTTACTTATTTAAATGAAATTTTTACAAATAGGGGAAAGTAAAAAGAAGTGGAAGAATAGCCGCTGTTTTTTGATAAGACAAAAAGCTATTTGAAAAGCCTATGGAATACTGTTATGAGGCACCTAGAATTTAATTTATCAGAGACAACAAAGAAATGTACCAGTCTGTGTAACCACAATGCTGAGTGGAAGGTCTGGCTCCAAGCTCAGCTGGATGCAGGAATCAGGTGATGTCACTGGGGTCCCCCTTTCTCACTCTCTGTGCCACTGTCTTGAGGTTGGCCCTTACCCTGGGCTCTTCATGGTGGCTTCTTGCCAGCCCCAGATCTTCCCTCACAAAAACAAAAGGTTCCAGACCTCGTTTGATGCTACTTTAAGAAAGAGAAAGATCTTTTCTGGTAGCTTTTATAACAAGAGAGAGGATATTTTCATTTCCAGAAACCTGCAAACATCTCCAATGATCACCTTAGTTCTGATGGGATAACATGCTCCTTTCTGAGCCAACCATTGGGGTCAGTGGAACCAGAAATGAATTTTGAATGAAGCCAGTCAGGACCTGTATTTGAAGCTAAGGGCGAGAACATTTCCTTCCTCCTCCAACGAGAGATGGTTACCTGAAGTAGGGGGTATAGAAACAGGAGAAACAAACACAGCAAACACTTACAATACAATATTTGATAAATGACAGTAACCAATTCCATGAAGCCTTTCTGAATTACTTGTTATAATAACACCTTACATATTATTAACAACTTGGAGTTCATGAAGTGCTTTGCCATATTCAATGTTCAAAGTCACTCTATAGGAGAGGTAAGATAGGAGATATGTTTTTCCCATTTTACAGATAAAAAAACCAAGACTCAGAGGACAAAATTTTATGTGATTAGAGCTGGAGCTGAAATCTCAGACTTTCTAAATCCAGAATTCCAGTGCCCTTTAGATTTGCCTTCATTCAGATTCTATCTCCACTCACATCTTGGTAAATTTCTTGACCTCCTCAAGCCCTGGTTTCCTCATCAGTTAAATGGGAACATTAAGATGCCAACTTAATGTGTTTGTTCCATGAGTTGTTTGTTTATTTAAAACACTCAGCACCATGCCTAAGAGACAGAAGAGCATCAGTGAACAGGAGTTTTTATCATCATCATCGTCATCATCATTCCATGATAATTCTATGGAAAATAATCCACTGTAGAGTCCATGTTGTATTCCATGAAGTATTGTTGTTGTAGGCCAGTGTTTTTCAACCTTGTCAATCTCAATGCACACTGGAGCCTAAAGTTTTCGTTCCGTGGCTTACTTAAATTATGCTGATCAAAAAAGAGTAAAAAAATAAAGAGAACATATTTACTATGCTTCAACCTTCTTTTCAAAATAATTTAATTAATATTCTTTAAAAATTTTTAAAGTGCAAAAAATGAAAAGAATTGTTAAAGCATGCCCCGTTACATCAGTTGAAAGTCACTGGTTAAGTCATCTCATTACTATTAGCTCATATCAGTGAAATGGAGCTGAGAGCCTCAGATGATACATGCGTAGCTGACTTTTTAATATGATGTGCTGATATCTCCTTAGGCATTGATTATCATTAGTTAGGGATTAGGCCAACTGTGTTTATTATGACATTTCAATAGGAGACATTTGTCATATGCCCAGACACTTTTTATCTGTCTTCTCCTGTTTGGAGACATTCCTGTTATTATGAAGCCCACCTACGCCATGTGTTGGCCACACTTAGACACCACAGCCTCCTTGGCAGCCAGAGTCCCGGCACATGATATGGTCTAACCTCTAGCGATCCAACAACCCAGGCAAGACATTGTTGGCTGAAGAAAAAAAATCAAGCTTTTAAACATTAGTGCTGGTTTTATTCAGTAGTATTCCTGGGGATGGCAGCCCGGGAGACATCTTCCAGAGAGGCTCTGTCACACTGCTCGGAGCAGTGTTTTAGTTTGCAGTATCTATGCAGGGAGTGGGGGCTTAGTATGTACAAATTCATCCAAGTTCGGTGCAGGAGCACATCTGGTTATAGATTACAGGGGTATAATCACTAACTCCGTCAGACATTATCTCATGTGCAGGAAAAGGTAAAGTCTGAGGTCATTTATATTTTAAGGCTCAGGCAGGAGACACGGGGGGGCTGTGCTCTCTCCGGCTTTTTCTTCAAAGCATCCTTCCCAGGATCACCACAGAGCTGGGGGCTTTGTGAAATTATGTGGGTGAACAGAAAGAGCAAGCATGGCTCTTAAGGTTTGTTATTTTATCTCACAACTTCAATCCAGAGATGAACACAGGGAAGGGCTGGGTGTTCCCATATCGCCCTCTGAAAGAAGCTACCTGATTTCTGGGGAGCAGTGGTGGCAGGGGTTTTGGTGTCCAGCCCTCCTCGGTGTCCATGCTATGGCATTGTTCCCAGGGATGTGGCAATGGTGCTTTCCCTGAAGAAGCTCTGAAATACGATGGTCTTTTGCTCACCTCATTGTCTTTGCTCTTGTAGCCAAAATCTCCAGCAGAGGTTCTACACGGCATCCAACCAGATCCTCTGGCTTCTCGTAGCTTTTTTGAGAACTTAATACCTTGCAGTAATTCCTTTTCTGTATAAACCAGGCAGAGTGGATATTGGTTTTTTTGCACCTAGACTGCTGACTAACATAGCAAAGCTCTCCCAGGAGCCATCATTCATCCTTACTCCTCCAGCCCTGAGACAATTATCATGTGGGTGTTAATTATTTTTTTTATGAAATATTTTTGAATAGTGCAAAAGCCCAGCCTTACACAGGAAACAAAAGGAAATTAGCTAATAATTTGGCACTGATGGCATCAAGTCAAACTTAATGTTTAGAATTTCTTAAATTTTAAGTTTCCAAATTTTGCCAATTATTCTAGTTGGTAGAATTTATTCTTTTACAAGGTTATAAAAAATGGATTCCAGGTAGCTATTTACTGCACATACATCCCACACCTCTTCCCTTGGAAAACAGTTTTGCCCTCGAGTCACGGGTCCTGAAGATTTGACCCCTGACTCCCACTCCAGAGTAATCATGAATTTGAATAATATCTCAAGTTAAACAGCCTTTCAAATAACCCTGTGCTCTTCCAGACCTTTTATGACTAATTAGGCCTAATTAGTAGTATTTCTCTGATATTTTTCATTTAATTTTCTAATCTTTAAATATCTACAAGCCAGAAATGTTAATAACTTCTAAAGTACCAGGGAGGTCATATCATTCAGGTGCTGAAAGTATATTTCCGAAGGTCAAAAGGAGTCAGTAGTTTTGTGACTGCGTATTTTGGATTGAATCCTGAAGCACCATTCAACGAAGCCGATTTAGTCTTGTGTGTGTGTTTCAGGATGGGGGGGGTTCCACACTATTCCTTTCCATGCTTATGATCTATTGACAGAATTTTAAGGTACATATTTTCCATTTAAACTCATACCTTAAAGAGTCCAGTAAGAGCAGTATTGGCAATTCATAAATTGTCCTAGAAAAACAAGATAATTAAAAAAAAGAAAAGAAATGTCAAGAAAGAAAACATTTTGGAAAGTATCAATAAATTCTTCCCCAAGTGACTGACCCCAACTTGTCAGGAATTTTATCTAAATGGTAGGCAGAATTTTGGTTCATTCTAATCAGATAAGTTCAAATAATTTGCAAAGTGCTTACATATACCCGTTTAGAGAGTTAATTTTAATGTTTATGAACATATTATATTCATGTGTCTTAGAATGTCAAACTTTCCTATAAAATTTGTAAGCAAAAATGATAGTCTCCTTTCAGCAATGAATAGTTCCATTTGTTTTGAGTTAAGCATTTTGAATTCTTTTAACTTTTCTGGAAATTAAATCTGTATGCTTAAATAATATTTTATAGTGATTTTTATCAGTTATTGACTATCCATAAACTATTGATGAAGATAAATATAAAGATTTAATTATCTTCTGCCACAAACATACACACATTCCTCCTCCTGATTGTACGTTACATGAAGTAACCTCTGCTGAACCAACAGGTACCCTGTAATTATGTTTTCCTCTTTGTATTCAGTCCTTTTTTTCTTCCTGAAGCTAACCATTACATTAAAAAAAAATTGCTTGGTTTTCTATGTACCTACTGCAACTTTTCCCCAAGTGTGGGGAAATTCTGACTTATTAATTGAATGTGTATCCATAATTTTTCCCAGGTGTTTAATTCATCTGATAATCTGCTAGTCATACTTGCTTCTGGAAATCTCTCACGGTAGAGACTTCCATATCTTTTTCCAACTTGGCACACTATTTTTCATCTTTCTCCTCCAGTCAGTGTGGAAGGCTCTTGGTCGTGTCCTTCATGTGAATCTGACCTCCCTCGACTTGTTGCTGACAGCCATCTGGAGATCATCTTGTTGCTTTTTTAGATGGGAAATAATACAAATAAACATGAAACCGAAATTGGAATTGCATAGTGTCCACTGGAGTTCACATCCAGGTACCACCATGTAGGATATAGGAACGGCTAAAGGGTTGATGAGAGCATTTAAAGAAGTTTGGGGTTCTTTGTATTTTATATAAAATGTAGAATCCATTCATATTTTTATATGAAATTATTCTATTCTGTTGCACATTATCCTCATTCTTGGCAAACAAATTATTACTTCAATAGATTCTCATACTCTTAGATTTAAAACAATATCCCTAAGAGGAACTATGAGGGTCCCGGGGCCTTTTATT
Source organism: Galagoides demidoff (assembly GCA_963574575.1). Taxonomy (NCBI): domain Eukaryota; kingdom Metazoa; phylum Chordata; class Mammalia; order Primates; family Galagidae; genus Galagoides; species Galagoides demidoff. Next base: position 11,296 of record CAUYQV010010537.1, on the reverse strand, counting down.
AAGTGGCCACAGTGCTCTATCCTCTTGCTCAGTCTCTAAGCTTCCACCATTCAGCCCTTTGTGGGTACCTCACATGTGCCTCCCTCACTCTAGACTTTCCTTTTCCTGGTTAACTCACCTACATTTGCACCTTGGCTTCCAGTCAGAAGGGTCACTGACATCCCAGTAAGGATCAGTGCCCCGAGCTATGTGCTGTCATGGCCTCTGTCCTTCCTGCATGCTATCCTGACCTCAGTGTGTTTTTACATATTTGTAGATTATTTGATTGTTTAACTCTTCCAACGCTGTACTGGCTATCCAAGAGTTGGGGTCAGGTCTGTTTTGGTTCACCAATAATTTCTCAAGGACCCAAATTATCTTTGAATTCACATGCATGTCTATTGTGCCATTATTTTTAAATTTGCTGAAGCCATTCTGTCTTAGACTGTGTCCACACAGTTAAGAACACTAGCTAGATCTAGACTACAAAATAAAGTACACTTAATGAATTTTTGTTTTGTTTTCTTGAGATATCACAAGTTCACAAGATAAAGCCATTATTTAGATGTCTAAAGAAAAACTCAGGTTTTAATCTGTAACTTAATTACTCTTACCTTACTATACTTTTAACAAAATTGGTTATCTCTACTCAGCATTGCACATTAAAAGGGGAAAGAGAATTATTAAAGAACAAAAGAGAGTTGATTGTGGGAAGGTGCCAGAAAAATCTTCCGAAGGCAAACACAGTTAGCATGCGCGTACACACACACACACATATACACACCCTCAGAGAGTGAATTGTTTTAAATGTCCTTACATTCCTCTGTTGAATCTAAAGGCATTTAAGTCATATAAAGTAAATAATCTATGTTGAAATATCTTCGATTATGAAATCATCATTCAGTCTAACATGCAAGAAAAGCTTAGCATGTTTCAGATGTTTCAGTACAAGATTATTGAGTCACCTAGTCTCCATGCTTCAGGGATTTTGCCCGCAGAGATTTCCAGTCCTTGGCTTTCTAGAAGGTTCCATTCCCTAAGGATTCTGAATGGCCAAGGTTTTATTGTACTTCCTGAGCTAAATTTCCTGCTGATAATAATAAAAAAATTAGTGGGCTTCCTGTTTGGTTTCCCTTGTTTGTGGGTTTCCATAGAATCCATGGAGGCTATAGAGTTTTCAAAGTGTCAAAGAGAAATTCCAAATATGAAGAAATCACTTTTCTTATGACAAGGATTAAACTATGACATGGTCTTTGTGGGCATTTGGGTTGCTGGGTTGCTTCTATGACTTGGCAGTTATGAACTGGGCTGGAATAAACATTCTGGTGCAAATGTGTTTCTGGTAAAATGATTTTTGTTCTTGAGGATTCTCCATATTTCTTTTCATAAAGGCTGTATTAGTTTGCAGTCCCACTGGCAGTGTAGAAGTGTCCCCTTCTCTCCACATCTGCACCAGCATCTGTGCATTGGAGACTTTGCAATGTGGGCTAATGTTACTGGAGTTAGGTGATATCTTAGAGTGGTTATGATTTGCATTTCTCTGAGGATTGAAGATGATGAACATTTTCTCATGTGTTTGTTGATCATTCATCTGTCATCAACAGAGAAATTTCTGTTCAAGTCTCTCTCTTGCCCCCAAAGAAATGGGGTTATTTGTTCTTCCCTTATTGATTAATTTGAGTTCTCTGTAGATTCTTGTTATCAGACTTTTGTTGGAATCACAACATGCAAAAATCTCCTCCCATTCCAAAGTCTGTCTGTTTGCTTTAGTTGTAGGGCCCTTAGCTGTGCAGAAGCTTTTTAGCTTGATCAACCCATGAATGGATTAATAAACCATGGTATATGTACAAATGATGGAGACTTTACATCTTTTATGTTTACCTGGATGGAATTGGAACACATTCTTAGTAAAGTATCTCAAGAATGAGGGGGAAAAAGTATCCAATGTACTCAATACTATTACAAAACCAATATATGAGCACTTACACACTCACAGAAATGATATAACACAAATATAGTCTGGGAAGGGGATGGGGTAAGGAGGGGAAGGTGAGAAGGAGATTGGGAGGAGAAGGGAGGGCATTTGGTGGAATCTCACCTAATGTGCACAATGCAAGGTTATATTTCAAAATAACTAAGAGTAAATTTTAAATGTCTTACCAAAAAAACAAAAAAACAAGTAAGTGAGGTGATGGCTTTGTTAATCAGTTTGATTTAAGCAATCCACACTGTATATCAAACCATCACATTGTACCCCATAAATGTATACAGTAGTGATTTTAATTAAAAAATAAATAATAATAAAGAGATATGGTCTTTATATGGCTTTTGCCTATGTTGTGATAATATTGGGTAAATATTAAAAACTATTTGATGAACAAGAATTGCCAGTAAAGTATTAGGTCTCTCTTCTAGGCATTATTAAAAAGAATGTACCACTATTCCTGCTGGAAAAAAATAAACTTAGGAAACATAGTAGTTGAAGTGTGAGTCCTGTTATTATCCACTTTTCTGAAGAGAGGTGATGTGAACAATCTTGGGCAATAGTTTCCTCAGATATTAAAGAGAAATATAATCTTCAGCCAATCAAGTTCCAAAGGGTTGGGTAAAACATGAGATATTATATATAAGATTGGTTTTGGAAAGAAAAGGTATTTACATGTCAATCACCATGTTTTGCTATGTTTACCATAAAAAACTGTATGACCTTATTGGCCTAGGCACATTGTATAATTATACTGATTTTCAAAAATCCTTCTTTCCAGTGTTAGTATTTCAGCCAAAGCAACTATACACAGTGGCTTCAAAGAAGTAGAGGGTCAGTACTAATTCTTGTCCTGGAGTGTATTTTTCACTGAATGAAACCAAATTTTTTTCAATTCCTAGGTTTATTTTAGCCGTCAAGCACATTGCTGAAATTTTGGAGCAATGCTAGTGCAGCCCAATCAACCAGGTTGATTAGCTTCTTCTACATGTCCACTGATCCAAGTCATCTTTCTGCCTTTGAGCTGGAGGTGAAGAGGCACGCTATTCAATTCTATCAAATGTTTATATTTCTTTGTTAGATATTAATAATGCCAAGCAAATTTAATTATTTGAAATATAATAATCTATGAGTAAAATTGCCAAAGCATTATGGTGGTGCCACATGTATTTACAATGCAAATGAAATGGTGAAAATTCTCATGGGTCATGTCTCACATAATCAGATTTTCAGTGCAATGGGATTGTGCTGTCACTTTGGAACTGGGAAGTAATTAATGGGACTCCTCTTAGACTTCATTATAGACTCTACTAAACGGGATGTCCTTAACAAGTTCCTGGGTGTGGAGAGAGAGATTATGTCTATTCCGAGATGATGAATGAATGTCTTTTCCAGATATTACTTCTGCTTTGAATATTTAAATTTTTAGCCTCTTTCTCTACAATAATTAGGAAGATTAATTCTAAATTAATATGTGCCTAATGTGAAGAAATTGAAGTTGTCGCAAGTGAGAAGAAACATTCCGCCCTTTCTCAAACATATGTGAGAGGGAAAAGAAAGCAGATTCAGATAGTTTTGATGCAGAGAGGATCTGGTCTCGCTCTCACCTTTCCCTAAGCATCTGCATGAGGAGCGACACCCTTCAGTGATACAAACATTGTGCTATTCGTAGCATATTCTAAGCTTCCTATAAAATCTTCAGCTTTGATTTGGGTCCATGTAAATAATATGATTTATGGAGAGGAATGGCAAAGCCTTTTCTTGTATGAAACTTGGGGCCCTATTAGGATAGTCTAAGTGAAGAAGAAGACAACATTCTTCTTTCAAAGTATCTCAGAATTATGGGGGAAAAAGAAAATAATAACAAAATAAAAAACACTGAGTAGTTGGCAAGCTGGTAAGGGGAATGTGTTTTTGGAACAAGGCAGACCAAACTGAAATAGATGAAACCACATAAAATTATTCTATTTGTACATGTTTTACCAAAACATTGACAAAGTCCTGGGAATTTTCCTCTTTTTTGTCTTTTCAAACTTTCCCCCTTTTCGTAAAGGCCCTTTCAGTTTTTGAATTGATGTAAGCCTAGCCTACACAGGCCAAAATAATGGTATCGGGATTTATTGAACTTCCAAACATATTATTATTTAATGCGTGACTACTTCTTATCATTAGTGACAACTCATTGTTTCAAGGCCAGAAAAAAGAACATCAAAGATAATCTCCATATGTAAAGAAAGTTTATACATAATCAGAATAACAGTGCTATAAATCAAAGTTAAGATAATGCACCAAATTTTTTTGTTGGGCATTTCTTAAATTCTGTGATATGGAATCACAGAAACAAACAAACCCAAATAGCCAAAGTAAAATTTAGAAAAAAGAACAGAGCAAGAAGCATCACACTTCCTGACTTCAAAATATACTCCAAATATATAGTAGCAAAACCAGTATGGTGGGGGGCATGGCATAAAAATAGACATGGAGACCAGCAGACTAGAATAGAGAGCACAGAAGTCCATGCATTTATAGCAGCCTTCATTTCAACAAAGATGCCAAGAATACACGTTGGGGAACAGACCATCTCTTCAATAAATGGTGTTGGGAAAACTGGATAGTCCTATGCAAAAGAATGAAGTTAAACCCTCATCTCACACCATACTCAGAAATTAACTCAAAGTGGATTAAAGTCTTAATTGCAAACCCCAAACTGTAAAACTACTAGAAGAAAACATAGGGAAAAAAGCTCCATGACTCTAGTCTCAGCAATGATTTTTTTTTTTATATGACTTCAAAAGCATAGTCAGCAAAAGCAAAAATAGACAAATAAAATTACATTAACTAAAAAGCTAATGCCCAGTAAAGGAAACAATTGACTGAATGGGAGAAAATATTTGCAAACCATTTATCTGACAGGAGACTAATATCCAGAATATATAAGGAATTTGCACAACTCTGCATAAAAAAATAAAAAGATTATTCCACTGAAAAATGCACGAAAGACCTGAGCACACATTTTTCAAAAGAAGACACATAAATAGCCAGCAGGTATATGATGAAATTCTCAACCTCATTAATCATCAAGGAAATAAAAATCAAAACAATACTAAGCATGTAGAGAAAGAGGAACTCTTATACACTGTAGGACGTAAATTAGTACAGCCAATTTGGAAAACAGTATGAAGATTCCTCAAAAAATTAAAAATAGAACTTGCAATAAGACTAGTGATTCTATTACTAGGCATATATCCAAAGGCACTGAAATCAGTAAGTCAAAGAGGGATCCGCACTCCCATGTTTACTGCAGTGTTGTTCACAATAGCCAACAGATGGAATGAGCTGAAGTGTCCATCAGCAGACGAATGGATGAAGAAAATATGGTATATACACATAATGGAATATTATTTGGCTATAAAAGGAATGAAATGCTGTCATTTGTGAAAACATGGAGAAACCTGGAGAATATTATGTTAAGTGAAATAAGCCAGGCACAGAAAGACAAATATCATATGATCTCACTAACATGCAGAATCTAAAACAGTTAGACTTCTCACAGAAGTAGAGCATAAAATAGTTGTTATCAGAGGCTGGAGCGGGGAGAGAGAAGGGAGATGAGTCCGGCTGGTCAATGGGTCCAAAGCTATCATTAGATAGGAAGAAAAACTTCTGGAGTTCTATTACATAATGTGGTTCCTGTAACTAATAACAATGCATTGCATATTTCAAGGTAGCGAGGGGGATCTTGAATGTTACTACAAAGAAATGAAAAAGATTTGAAGTGATGAACAACCTGTTGCCTATTATGACTTAATCCTTGTGTTACCTATAAATGTATTGAAATATCACACTCTATCCTCATAAAAACATAAAAAGTTATTTTATGTCCATTATAAACAGAATTTTTTAAAGCATACATTTTGTGCAATTACTTTTCCTACGTCCTACAGTGTATAAGAGTTCCTCTTTCTCTACATGCTTTCTCTACATCCTCTAAGCCATTATGTTAAATTCATTCATAGTCTTGCCAACAGTGCTGAGACTCTTCTACTGCTGCGGACAGATACTAGAACTTGGACCTCAGAATGTCCAGTGGCAGGAGAGAGTCCACAAGTTTCCATAACCCATAGAAAAGTATTGGGGTTTTCTAGGGGTAAGATAAACTCAAATTGTACTCTGAGTTTCCTGATTTCAAAATACAGAAAGTCCATCCTATTGATTCCTTAATTCCTAAGAATCTAGAAAATAGGACAGAGGCCCTCTGAGGTTCTTTCTCCCTGGTAAATGCTTTTAACTCAGCTGTAGTTCCCTACCTCTTTGTTCATTTCTAACATTGGAACTATGGCCAAACTTAGCTGATCTTTGAATTTGCTGAACAAAGAAGCTTTGAAGGACAGTAATAGGAAATTAAGAGTAACGCAAAAATTAAAGCTTATTCGGGACTGAAAAGATTCACTTTGGAAAGCTGAACAGGTTATTAATATGTAACTAGATACCAAAGAAAATTTTAGACCAGGGCTTGCTTGGCAAACTATGGCCCATGGGACAAATCTAGCCTATTGCCTATTTTAGTAAATAAAGTTTTATCAGAGCACAGACACACCCATTTGTCTATGTATTATCTATGGTTGCTTTATTTTTAAAAGGGAAGACCCGAGTAACCTCTGCCATGGCCTTTTATTGAAACATTATACAACAGGTGTGTGGGGTGCCCACCCAGAGGCTATGTGCTTAATGATCAGTGCATACTCTTTCCCCAGGCCTCAACTCCCACCCTGATGCATCCCATATGTTCAAAATTCAACACCTGCTTACTAACGAGCAACCAATCTTATCTCATTAACTCATGCAGTTGCTTGAGGTCTTGTCTCTGGGCTGCAAAACATCTCCATGCCAGCCAGGAGACTGTCCTGCTTCTAGCGCCTCCCTCAGGAACCGGTGACCACTCCCATAGGCCTGGTGCTGTGCTCCGTCTCCTACAATCACCTTTGTGATATGATAGATAGTATTAATATCCCCATTTAATTACAGAAAAGTTGAAGTATGAGAAGCTAAATAACTCACATAAGGTTATCTGACACTATTGTTATTAAGAAATGAGGAACTAAATCTCCAGCCTGTCTGACACAAGACCCAATTTTAGAGTTATAAGTATGTATGTGCATAGATACTTATGTTCTCCAGAATGGCAGAGATGAAGATTAAATAAGTTAGTGTATATAAGATATCCAATGTGCCTGACATAATAGATGTTCAATAAATGTTAGTATCTGCCTTCCTGCATCTGGATTTCATAATTTCTAGTGAATTGAGCTACGATTAACTGAGAAAAATCATGTATATTTGGCATGGAAATGGCCTATCTAATTTGCCTAAAAGGCAAAAGTCATAAGAATTTCTTCTTTTTAGGAGAAGCCTGCCATCCATCAGATGTTTCTACCTAGTCTCAGGGAGATTCAGAATGAGCCTTTGTGAGCTGGATGACAGTGGATAAAGGTACAAGCTATGGCTGTGGAAATGCTTTTATTTTATTTTTTTCCTACTCAAAAGTTACTAATCTCGGTGGGACCAACTCTCTGACCTTCGCATCATTAGCACTGTGCTCTAACCAGCTAAGCTAATTGGCCTATTAGGATTCATAAACTCAAATTCAAAAGCTCTAGGCTAGGGAGAGAAGCAGCCTGGATTCACAAATGCTTTTGTTAACTTCCTTGATCAGGTGGCTCTTTTCTTTACAAGGAGGTTTCTAAACAATACAGTTTTGTAGTGCCAAATTATTGTATCCTACTCTTTTTATAACTAAAGTTCAATTGTCTTAGGAGTGGATCGAAAATAAGACAAAACAGAAGAAAAATTGCGACCATCTAAGTCAAGTTCACACTTTACACACTTCTCTGTTTTACCAGAAAGCTGAGTTGAATGTTGTAGCTCCTGCTGGTGGGAGGAAGGCTTACTGGCCCTTTAGCTCCAGCTCTGGGTTTCATTGGCCAGACTAAGATTGGCCCTTTCAAGCAGGGCGACTGCCAACATATACAGTTAGATCCATACCTGGTAACGGAAAGCAACACATTCTAAATACTTGCTAGTGAATAGTCTTATCCTTGGTAGCTGCTCAGCAATTACCTAAATTCTAAATTCTGAGGGAGGTGGGAGCAGCACATGTGGGGGAGTCAATCTTTCTTCAAAGCTTTCTTGACTTGGATATTAAAAACATAACTAAATCAGTAGAGAGCCCATTTGGTTGGTCTCCTGCAAAATTTCTGCGCTTGAATCCTATTTTGGTGGCGTGCCATCGACTTAATGGAAAGTCATTATCAAAAACAGGCCTATTAAGTTCAGCGTTGCATTTCTGGTAAGGGTGTTCTTGACTATATGGCATTCTTTCATCTTTATAACTTTAGCGTAAAATCCTGGGCCAATCTTCATGTCAAGAATGCACATAAACCACCTGAAAAACTATTCCTTTTTTTTTTTAATCTTAGGGACCCCATCAATTATGTAACCAAGGTTTTCTATTCCAATTGGCAAATAAAGGTCGAGGGCCAAATCTGTGATGCTTCCGTAGTGCGCCCATCTGCTGTGCAGTTTAGTCCGTGGCTTTGTCTCACTTTGATCCCACAGTTATTTTATTTTCTTCTTATAAATGAATGTTTCTTTATTATAATACCTGTAACTGTTTTTTTCCTCATGAGCCGTGATTGTTGAGTGTGTACTTAAAATATCAAGAGTTCTTAAGAAGAGCTGGCAAAATTGAACCATGCTTATGTCTGATAAACACAGAGGAGAAGAGCTGCCTCTTTCTAGGGCAGTCCATCGTTAATCAATCACAGTCCTCATTCCCATGAAGCCTGAACACCACTTCGGCTTCCTTCCTACCGTCACTCCCCGTTTATTCAAACTGGCACTCCCTATGAAACCTATTTGCTATCTCTGCCTTAGAGGTTTTTTCCACCTAATTTTAAAAATAGTCTCCTTCTCACCTATAACTTAGGTAAAACTGCCTTCTAGCTTCTTTAATTGAGAAATGTAACCTTTACCTCCATTAAAGAAGAAAACAGTAAAATATAATGACACTACAACAGTAACAGTATGTACATTTTAAAATAATTAAGTAAATAATGATCCTCTATAATAAATATCTCTTAAGACTGAAAAAAAGTAAGTGTCTCATTTTCTTTGAGCCACTGACATTTAAGAAGCAGAATAATAAGGCCATACCTTTACTCTGAACTGCTCTGGCTCTTGAAGATCGTGGAAACCTTTGTTTAGGTGTGACTTATCTCAGCCATGTTTTATGTAAGGAAAATGATTTCCATATGTCTCCACTACTTCACAGCCAAAACATTTGCGCACAGGTTGGGCAAATGCTTCCCACAGGGTGCATTCCCATCTCTTCAAGTCATGAGTAGAAAGAATTTGGATTGTAGAAAAGAATTTGACTATCTTCACCGTGCGCGCACACACACACACACACACACTCTCTTTTTATTTCAGGGATTTGAAATGCTATTGGGTTCATTCACCTGTTACACATTTTGTACTGAAAATGCCCTAATGAGTGCTAATTAGTGAATTTAAATTAGTTTTGTTTCATAGACAACATAAAGCATGAAGGGGAAATAGCTCTAAAAATACATGAAATTTATTTTCATGTGTGTCTTGGAAAACCTCAGTGGTCCAAATATGTCGCTTTGCTTTCCTGCATTTCCAGCTCCCCAGAGTAATGCCCCGTACCACAGCCAAGCAATTTTTAAAATTAAAAACATATTTTATTAATAGCTCAAACACAGGAAGAACACAACAGCCCTTCCCGGTGATGTAATTGAACCTGATGATTTGAATTAAGAATATGCTAACATCTGGTAGTACCCCAAACACAGCCTATTAGAATAAGCTAATCTTTGAATTAATATTCATACTTTTTCTCTCTCTCTCTCTTTTTTATTTAGAAATAAGAAGTGTATTCCTCCAGTAGAAATCTGCAGAACTAAAAAATGGAGACTATTTGGCATTAAGACTGTGTTCAAGTTTACCAGAAAAGGCAATCATGCAAAAATAATTCTGAAGACCTGAGTGTCAGACTTGACAGGACAATGGAAAATCTCCCTCCTTGACATTATCTGTGTAAGCATGTTTGAGCCGGGTCAGAACCAAAGTAATTTGTATTTTTTTTTATTATGATAGACTCTGGGATAAAGCACAATAAATAAATACTTGGATATAAAGTTAAATGAAGGCAGGGACTTTAAACAGGTGCCGTGATTAAAACATTGTCAGACTAGGAGAGGAATTAAATTATACCGTGGCAATTTGAAATGTTTACTTTTGCACACATGTACCCAAAAAAGAAAAAGGAACATGAAGAAATATATTTAAAAAGTTATTTTATTTCCATTTTTCAAGAAAGTCTTCAGTAGGGGTTTTTCATATGATAAATGTAAAAAGACAACCTAATAACAGCTTGCTTTGTTCTAAAATTAGGAAAGGAAAAAGGTGGAAGTGAGCATGTTGCATAATTCTTGGAAAAAGAACAATTTGTTTTGAGGACTTCAAATTACAGAAAATTGTGTGTCCGGGGCATGGAAAATTACGAGAAAGGTTACAGAAGTTAGTCCTCCAGCAGCTCCCATCACCTTTGTGCCAGTGTTTGATTCTATCCCCCCTCCTCTACCAGCAAATATTCTTAAAAGAAAAGAGGTTTTCTATTTTGGATCCCTCCAGAACAGACATAGCTTAACAGTTTTCTTTCCAGAAAATGTGGTTTCTGCTTCTGTTCTTTACCTTTCAATCACAGAAAACTGCCAAGCCTATGGAGACATGAATCAGAGGGAGGAGGATGATTGGCAGGAGGAGGAAGGGCACTTGGTGGGATCTCACCTATGGTGCACAGGGCCAGGGTGTTCAGCACGCCCCCTAGGGGAAGGGCTCCTTCACAACTTAAACTTTAGCTTCTAAGTGAGCACAATGTAACCTAAAAATTTGCACCCTCATATTAGTTTGAAGTTAAAACAAAGACATAAATCAGAACCAGTCTCACCATCCCTCTCCAGCTATGACTATAGCTCTCAGTTGTTAAATGATAAAATAGATCAATATTCATTTGTCCAACAGAATCTATTTTTTGTAGCTTTTCCAGTTTTCTGTGATATCAAAATTTCATTAAAAAGCACAAAAAGCGGCTCAGCGCCTGTGGCTCAATCGGCTAAGGTGCCAGCCACGTACACCTAAGGTGGTGGGTTCGAATCCCCAGCCTGGGCCCGCCAAACAACAATGATGGCTGCAACCAAAAAATGGCCGGGCGTTGTGGCGGGTGCCTGTGGTCCCAGCTACTTGGGAGGC